>VXBZ01010571.1:274627-458316 GCA_013399135.1 Heliornis fulica
GGAGATTCCCTTCACTGCTTTAATAGCAGAATGCGTCATTTAAGTAGCTGGCTGGTAATTTGGGCGGAGAGCGCTTAAAGACGATAGGTTTCAGCCCTGTCCTTGTCAGTAGGCTNCCGCGCGTTTGCCGTTTGCTTGTGGGAGGCGGATCTCTCAGCCGGTGGCCGGGGGAGCAGGGGGAGGGCAGGGAGTGCTGAGCCACTCGGGGGGGGGTGTCTTCGGAATGGATAGGGGAGATTCCCTTCACTGCTTTAATAGCAGAATGCGTCATTTAAGTAGCTGGCTGGTAATTTGGGCGGAGAGCGCTTAAAGACGATAGGTTTCAGCCCTGTCCTTGTCAGTAGGCTCAGCGTGGGTTAGTGGATAGAGTGCTGGGGGAACCAGGCGTTTGGGTGGGGACGAGTGCCGGCAGGTCGCTTGGAAGAGCCGGCAGTGTAGGCAGGGGTGTTTGGAAAGCTCGGGTTGGTGCTAACAGCGGGCTGAGGATCTGCGTTGTGTGACATGGTTTCTACTGTAGAAGACTGGGCATGGGACAGGAATGTAGTCAGTGGAAGGAAGGAGGAAAATGAATAGATTGGAAATTTTTTTCACCACGGGAGTGAGGAAATATGAGTAGTGACTTCCAGTGGTGTGGTGTTGCAGGGGCATGGAGGGGCATTTGAGATGGTGGCTTGCAACGATTGCCTGAAAGAAGACATAATAAAAGTTTTGAGGAAAATAAAAGAGGAAGGAAAACTTGTGTGGAGCTCAAGGCATGTGGGTTTGTGGCCAGTGAAATGCTCTGTCCTATTCCAACAGTGACCCCGGGGCAGATGCCCAGGTAGTGGTGAGAGAACACAAGGCAGCACACATTGGCATTTCCTGGGACCCAGTTGGCCTGCCTGGCTCCCAGCTAGTCGTGGCACAGGAGATGGTCATCCTACTCACAAGGACTGTTGAATTAGTTTTCAAGGGTCAGGTAGACAATGGGAAGTTTTGTTTTCTTCCAGAAGCAAAAGTTAGACTGGGCAGTCAGGTAAACAGGAGAGGCTGTTTGGTAGTGACCTGTTCTGGCAACAGTGAGGCAATCACAGACTCCACTTTGGAGAAGGTGAAAATCTGCAGAGGCCTAAAAAGGAAACCGAAAGAAGAGTCCTGTGACCTTTTTGAGATATTCTTCTTGCTCCTTGATCAAGAACAGAAAGGGCATGGGAAATACTGGTGTTAGCCAAATAGAGTGTTCTGGTTTTGTGAAATGCCGGGATAAAGTCTGAACAAAATTGGGTGCCTGGAGGCTGCATCTCATTGATATGGGTGCCAATTTCCTGGATGATACAAGAGCAAGGGCAGCTGAGAGAACAAAATAAATATCCTCATCCCACATTCTGTAAAGGGACAACCCTAAAGCAGTATAAAGTAAATCCAAATGCTACATTGTTTGTAAAGGGTATGCCTTTCAGTTTACTATGTGTTTATGGTAGAAAACTGAAATTTGTACAGCAGTGTGGAGCTGCAGAAAGATTATTTAGTGTAACAGCTACTGGGTAGAGTTCTGTGTGATTTTGAAATTGATGATTAGATGTATTTGAGGGTGGCAGAACACTGGAACAGGTTGCCAAGAGAGGTTGTGGTGTTTCCTTTGGAGATATTAAAATATCTACCTGGATGTGATCTTGTGCAATGTGCTCCAGGTGATCCTGCTTTATCAGGGCAGGTTGGACTAGATGATTTCCAGGGGTTCCTTTAAATGCCTACTAGTCTGTAATTCTGTTCTTCAGGATGAAAAAGGTAAAAGGGCTGGTGTATTATGCCGGAGTAGCCATTAGCTGTTTTACAGTTAGAGAAATTTCCGAAGAATAAAAATTATTATGAATTAGATGAATTCTAATTAAATGAACATTTAATTTAATGAATTCTAATTCATTAAATTAAATGTTCAAGATTAAGTTGAGCTTCTTAATAGCCTGTTCTTAATATGTGGGATTAAGTTTGTGTTGTTACTTCAGACTGAAGGAACTATGGTGGAGGAATTAATGTCCAGTGGTAGCTCTTTGATAACAAAAAATAAATTTTCTAAAAGTATGACACAGACTATTTCACTCTGGTTATGGTGGACAAGGAAAAGCTGATCATTGACTGGAAAATCACAGATGTCAAGATGTATCAGTTGGTCATGTCAAGTGGTATGACTGCAGCCATAGGATCTTGTTATGCTATGGAGTTCATCCACATCTTTCTTTCTTGCATGAGCATTTGTACACAATGATTAATGCTGTCACATACAGTATAGCAAAATATTGCCCATATCCATGGAGTTTTTCAAGCCTGTCATTCTAGGTGCTCTAACAGGGCTGTTGCATGGAAATGAAGGAAAGTGATTTTGGACAAGTCATTAGAGTCAAATGGATACATGTAAAGTCTATATGTGAACAAAGAATGAAAATAAAAATAATGAATGTACAAGTTGGATACCCTGACTGATTTGGAAAAGTTGAAGAGAGATTTAAAATACCTGTAGCCATGGAGAGTTAAGATAATGGACAGTAGCTTATTCACATCAGGAACAAAAAAAAAGGACAACTGAACCTGATGTTTGATAAGGCCATTGCTAGGTGCAGAGTGGTGAAGAGTGGAAAAGGTAAAATCAAAAGGCTGTTTAGTTTTGGAACATCTCACATACGTGATATTACTGAGTCCAAATAATGTAAGGTTCTGTAGGAGGGGAAAGCATTGCACAATATTCAGTTTAATGCAAGAGGACTTTGTAACTTCCATGCAGGAGTCGTGAAAGTAAGTAGATGAGGAGGTCTGTGAAATGCTTCTGTTAATTTTTAACACACCTTAGGATTTTCCAGTGAGGGGATGTTTGTTTATTTAATATGTATTAAGAGAATAGTTGAAGAGGTACTTACCCGATAAACATGAATAGGTTTCTCATAAGTTAATATATGTGTCTGTTGGTTGCACCATGTATGAAGCAGTATTTTGTAGAAGTTTGGTGAAATTAGCATGAAGTGAAGATTCAGAGCAGGACTGTGTATTATTGTAAATACTAGTAGAAACCTTGAGTTGTACCCTGGGAGGTACTTTTGTGACCTTAGGACTTAGTGGGAAATGAATACTCATGCAGAAATAAGTATTGTTCATGACTTGTGACTTAGTGTTTTTGTCGTGTTTGTGTATCTTTTCAGGAAGAATATTGAAATTTAAGAGGGAATTTAAAGGAGGACTAAAAATAATCCTGAAGATGCAGGATGTGAGGCTTAAGGATGTCAAGATTAAGAAGTGGTTTAGGGAACAGCAGTGATACCTGAGTTAGTTTGGAATTTACATGCATCTTATCTGACGTCATACATCTTTACTTGCTGTTTAAATTGAATGTGGCCAATCTCCAGACAGTAAAGCGTCTCATGCTATAAAATTCACCCACATAAGCAATCTTTTCCATGTGCCAGTGTCTCTGCACATAGATAAAAAGTTAATTTCTACTGCAATTGTATGCAGAGCAGTGAAATATCCTATGGCTAGTTAGCTACCTCATGTCTTGGTAGATGTCTAGTCACACTACATGAAACTCACTGTGGGCTAGCAGTCTGGTGAGCAGTGTGTGGTTTACTGATGCAGTGAGAGAAAAACTATTATTTTGTTGTTTTTGTTTTTTTTTTAAAACCACCTGCTGAATTCTACATTATCTAATTTGACATGGTAGAGCTACCAATCAAGAACCTTGCTATTTTTGCTGTACTGCTTCTGTCATTTCTTTCTGTATTTAACTCTGTAGGAACAGACCTCTGGCCCTTGAGTAGCATTGGGAGGAAGGGTGCAAAATCCTTCCTGCAAGGTCTCCCTGCTGGGCTGTCAAAAGGCCTTGAGAGGAGTGTAGTTTCTGTGCTAATGCAGTCCTTGAGACTGGTAAGGAGGCATAGAGGGATGTAGAGGTTAGCACAGAACAGTTCATCTGTCCTCCTGCACTGGTCCCAAAGGTTGGGATAGTGCAAGGGGAAAAAATTACGTTTTCATTCTTGTTCAAGACAGGTGAATGACATTTGACCTATTACATCCAACATCCAAGGGAATGACTCGGTAGCACTTCACCTGCTGTGGAAGTCCCATTTAGAATTGCAAAACAGCCCAGATTGGAAAGATCTGGGGGGAGGTTATCTGGCACCTTGAAAGATCATCGGGTCTAACCTTTTGTGGAAAAGGGAGCCTTGTCCAAGTGCACTGTGAAAACTTCCAGTGATGGGGATTCTACCACTTTCCTGGGGAGGTTGTCCTAGGTAGTGATTGTTCTTGCTGTAAAACATGTCTTTCCCATGTCAAAGTTTTTGTTCATACTTTAGAATTTAGTGTCATTTGGTTTCTTTGCTCACCAAGTTCACAGCCTTGCTTACTGCGGCATTTTTAAGATTGTCACAACATTATTCTTACTTTATTTGCAATGAAAATATTTTTCACAGATTTTATTCATTTTGCATCACATTGTATGTTTTTCATGGTGACTATGCATGTCATAATCATTTAGCTGACAAACTTGATATTTAGAGTGGATTTTTGGTGTCAGTTTTCAGGGCCTTTATTACCACACTTGCCAAGAGGCTCTTTTTAAGTTTCTCTTAGAATTGCATTCAGATCTTAGCCAGTCTGTGCTGTGGCTTCCTACTCTGTTTCTATTCTTGGAAGTTTTCTTGGCTTCTTTCTCCACCACAGCCCCTCCAAGAATAGTCAGATGTATGTCTTGCCTTATGTAACTTAAAAAAAGACTTACAAAGTCTTGTATTTGCCTTTCTTTTGACATGTACCTATGTTTATGAATTAGATATCTATGTTTTTTCTTAGATTTATCTTAAAATGTAGGCTATTAGTTTACTTCATAGGTTTCAACAAGATTTAGTTCTTCTGTAAATTGAGGTGTTTTGAAGCAGATGCAGTCTTTCAAGTGTTAAGAGTGGAATTATTCATTTGTGATACAGAATTTTTATTCAGGGATGGGACTGCACAGATGTAGGCTGAAAAAAAAAAAAACAAAAACACCAAAACCAACAAGCAAGTGTTGAGTATTGTAGAGGAAGGCAACCAAAAGGAGTTACACCTAAGTCTTGTTGGCTGCTACTCCTGCCTCAGTGGAGATGTGGAGGCTGTGGGTCATAGCCATATCATGCTGTGATAGTGCTTTGGAAAGAAATGTGTTAGCATGTCTGTTTTACAACCGTTTTTTAAAGATAAATGAATTAGCTATAGACAGGTACAGCTAGAGGGTTTCAAGGAGAACACATGAATTGCAAAGGGTTCAAAGAATAATCAGGAACTGAAAAATGTCAGCAGTCCAAATTGGTTAATCTTTCAGCAGACAACTTAAAGGTTTTTGAGAACTTTTGGGGATGTAAGAAGGTCGTTAATAGGTTGTTTAGGTGTGTGGAGATATTACAGAATTCCAATGCCAAACTGGGAGGGGTGGCAGACACACTGGAAGGCTGTGCTTCCATTCAGCAAGACCTGGACAGGCTGGAAAGTTGGGAGGGGAGGAATCTAATGAAATTCAGCAAGGGCAAGTGTAGGGTCCTGCACCTAGGAAGGAATAACCCCAGGCACCAGTATAGGTTAGGAGTTGACCTGCTGAGAGTGCTGCAGAGAAGGGCCTGGGAGTCCTGGTGGAAAACAAGCTCTCCATGAGGCAGTAATGTGCCCTCATGGCTGAGAAGGCCAATGGCATTCTAGGTTGCATTGAGAAGAGTGTGGCCAGCAGGTCAAGGGAGGTTGTCCTCCCCCTCAACTCTGACCTGGTAAGGTCACATCTGGAGCACTGTGTCCAGTTCTGGTCTCCTCAGTTCAAGAAGGACAGGGAACTTCTGGAGAGAGTCCATTGGAGGGCTAACAGGGTTATGAGGGGACTGGAACATCTCTCACATGAGGAAAGGCTAAGAGAGCTGGGTCTTTTAGCCTGGAGAAGAGAAGGCTGAGAGGGTATCTCATCAGTACTTCTAAGCATCAAAATGGGGTGTGTTAAGAGGACGGAGCTAGACTCTTTTCAGGCAGAACAAAGGGCAGTGGGCACAAACTGGAACACAGGAAGTTCTGCCTGAATGTGTGAAAGACACCTTCACCGTGGGGGTGAAGGAGCACTAGAACAGGCTGCCCAGGGAGATTGTGGAGTCTCCTTATCTGGAGACATTCAAAACCTGCCTGAATGCAGTGCTGGGCAACCTGCTCTAGGTGATTCTGCTCTAGCAGAGGGTTGAACTAGATGAACTCCAGAGGCCCCTTCCAACCCCTACTGGTCTGTGATTCTGTCATATGGCCAGAGGTTAAAATAGGACAAATTCAGGCTAAAAATAAACTTAATAAATAAACTTAATTGTGTAAGTAGTTGATTATTGGAACAACAACAAAATTACCAGGGAAAATACTTATCTTAGTGTGGGAATTAATGAAATGAGGAAGACCAGGATCAAATAGAAGGTCTGTGAAAAGGTTTAGTAGAGTATTTTAAATGCGATTATCTGGGGAGTATTTTTGATACTTGACTTAAAAACACCTGAATTTGAGCTGTGGGCTCATCAGCTCCCATTACAGCAACAGGGAGAAATAAGCACTCCAAGGGGACATTCATCTGACCTAGTTAAGATGTCTTAGGATAAGATTATTGGTTCTAATGAGGTGGCTAGTTCAGATCCAGCTGTCTAAATATTAAGGGCTTGTGTTATGACAGCGAAATCCCCTTTTATTGTTAGAAAATCAAAAAGCAAGAAGGGGATGGATCAAGGAAGGGGGGCAAGGACTAAGGGGAGAAAAAAACAACAGGCAGCTGAAGTTCCAAGGCTAAGGGAAGGGACAAAAGACTCTGCTTGTAACTCAGCATTGCTCTGTGCCCCGCAGGGAGCCTGCACTCAAGGAGGAAAATCACACACTTGCCAATGAAGGACCTGGTAGCAAGAGGGATGTATTTATCCTCAGGCATCAGGAATGCCATATCAATGGTTATTGATAATACATATAGAGAAAGCAGGATTAGGATTAAAAAGTGGGAGGACAGGTTGGGGATTAGGGAATGAGGGAGAATCAAAGTAAAAGGGTTCTGCACCCCACAACGGCTGGGGGAGGCCTTTAAGACTGTGCCTCACCATAGTTCTGACACTTCTCCAGCCCAAAGCAGTCTAGCTCTCATTTGCTTGCCTTTGCTCTGTACCATGATGGGTTGGGAAGAGAAGAGAGATCCAGGAGAAAGCAGGAATGGTACTAGGAGAAAGCAAATAAAATTGAGTGAAGCAAAGGAGCTGGAGCACTGCTCTCCCCGGCTATTAACTTGTTACAGGAATGGAGCATTAACTCACAGGAACAGAGCAGCCACCTGATTTTGAAAAGTTCCATGAGAAAACACAAAAATTAATTTCCTTCCCTCTCACTGAGCACAGTTCCTGTTTATATTTTTAGTTATTCCTTTCTGAAAAAGGGAAGTGTAGTCGTCTAGCTGTATTTATTTATTTTCATTTTAGAGGAGACATTGTTTAGTAATTTTATTTTTCAACAGGAAATAGCAAGTGTGCTGATTTGTTTAATGAAGTTGAGATTCACTGGAGGAGTCCAAATTGCTTTTTCTTTTACTCTCAGTAGAATTGAATGTCTTATGAAGATAAAATCTGAATAAAGGTGAAACATGCAAACAGATGTCACTGAAGGGCTGAGAATTTCTGTGACTTTGTAGCAAAGAATGTCTCAGAAGCAGGGTCTTTCATTTTCAATCAATCATGTCAAATATCAGAAGAAATAAAATTCTAACTCCTCTTCCTGTTAAAGCCATTGACCCCTGAGTGATGCACAAACTTCATACTTGAGTACACTTGCTCTTGAGCTCAGTAAAGGTCCTGAATGCCAAAAACTGAGAAAAATTAGGAGGTTTCTTGAAAATTTTATGATGGGAGGATATGAATCTTTGAGGTTGCTGCAGAGAAGGGCCTGGGAGTCCTGGTGGACAACAAGCTCTCCATGAGCCAGCAATGTGCCTGCCCTCATGACCAAGAAGATCAATGGTATCCTGGGTTGCATTGAGAAGAGTGTGGCCAGCAGGTCAAGGGAGGTTGTCCTCCCCCTCAACTCTGCCCTGGTAAGGTCACATCTGGAGCACTGTGTCCAGTTCTGGTCTCCTCAGTTCAAGAAGGACAGGGAACTACCAGAGCAGGTGATGAGGGGACTGAAGCATTACTCGTATGAGGAAAGGCTGAGAGCTGGGTCTTTTAATCTGGAGAAGACTGAGATGGGAACTCATCAATACTTCTAAGCCTCAAAATGGGGTATGTTAAGAGCAATGGGCCAGACTCTATCCAGCAGTGCTCAGTGACAGGTCAAGGGGCAATGGGCTCAAACTGGAACACAGGAAGTTCTGCCTGAATGTGTGAAAGGATAATAGGCAGGAGCTGGTGAGACATAGGTGGACCACTGTTTTCACGTGCTGCTTGCTGACATAAAAAACTTTCTCTACCTAGTTGAGCTTACTTGCAGACCTGCTGTAACTGAGCCCAGCTTCTTCATATGACCTGTGTCTTCACACAGCCCTAGGTGTTTTTTTTCTGGTTGGGAAGGTGGGGAAGGGAAGCAGATCTCATTCATGTTGTTTTCCTTAAGGTGTTGTGCCCTATACGGTTTCTGTGCACTTCAGCCTCACTTCCTCCCTCCATGGGCCATATTCCAGGGAAGGATTTTTAAAATGTTTTGTTAGTAAACCCTCTCTCTAGTCACAGAAGTCTGTTGCAGCACTTGAGAGTTTGCAGAAGTGGGTTTTTGATGTGTGTGTGTGGTGGAGGACCTGGTGGGGTCACCTATTGGTAACCAGCTCTGCAAGTGGTGGAGACTGGGAAGGACGGTGGCAAGGTCCTGCTCTGGCCTGTGGCACAAGGTGGAGGGGAGCAGACTAAAACAAGCAGGGTGTGTGTCAGCCCAGGGGTTTTGTTTCTTATTTTAAGATTTAGAGGAATTTCTGTCAGCAAAAGAAAAAACAACCAAAAGGGAAACCGAAACAAATAGGGAGGCTGTTTCAGCAGGCATAGATGGAGCAATTCCCCTGATGTTAGGGGGATTTTCCCTGATGAAGACAACAGAGAAATTCCAGTCTTGACTAAACTGCAAAATCAGAAGGATGCCTGCTTGACTTCTGTGCATGCTGCACACATCTGTGTGCCCAACGTCACCTGAGACGTGCCTGACACCATTTCTTTTGGATTAAAGATCAGTGATACCAGGCTGTGGGTGCAAAAACCCTGGTGAAATATGAGTCCTTGGGGTAGAAAAGAATCCGAGGCAAATGGCACAGAGATTGTAATCTTTCTTTTCCTGCTGCAGGATATACAGCCTTTATTTTTGGCTCCCTTTTGTAGTTTAGGGCAATCTGTTAAGAGTTGACAATGAATGTACATTAATCTGGTGTAGGGGGACAAGTGTGGTGCTAGGTGCAGCGGGAGGACTCTGTAGGGCTTTGGGAAATAGAAGCCAATATTCAGTGTTCCTGAACAGGAACATTTAATAGTACAGGACATTAAAGCAGCCAGAGAGAAGCATAAAATTGAGTGGCAACAAAATGGTAGAGCGATTCTGTGGAATTGTGGCTTCTGCAAGGGCTTCTCGCATGGGTTGGACAAGGCTCTTCTAGGGAAGAGGGTTTAGAAGCAACCCATAGGTGCTTTGTCAGTGACATGTGAGCAGATAAAGTTGATGGCTTGCACTTTTCTGATAAAAATGGTCAGCATCCATTCGCAAGGGGGTGTATTCAGCAGATCGTAACCAGGTACTACACTACACAAATTAAAATTGTACTGTCCTTTTTGCCTTCTATTTTTGCTCACTATTGTGTATACACAGAATCATAGAATCACTTGGGTTGCAAGAGACCTTTAATATCGCCGAGTCCAACCACAGCCCAATCCTGCCTAGTCCACCTCTAGACCGTGTCCTCAAGCACAACATCTACATGCCTTTAAAGACCTCTGTGAACACCTAATACATCTAATAAAAAGGCATGAAAGATAACCAGAGATTCTTATTTAAGAGAGCGCTAACCCGTTTAAAGGCAACAAAGAGATGTTCCACCGTAGTTGTTTTGAAATAGAACAGGTTAAAAACCTAAGAATTACTGTCAATGTGAACTTTTATTTTTTAATTTTTATTATGCCCTTCCAGAGAAGGGCGACAAAGGTGGTGAAGGGTCTGGAACACAAGTCTTATGAGGGGCAGCTGAGAGAACTGGGACTTTTTAGTCTGGAGAAGAAGAGGTTCAGGGGAGACCTTATTGCTCTCTACAGCTACCTGAAAGGAGGTTGTGTTGAGCTGGGGGTCAGCCTCTTCTTGCAGATAACTAGTGATAGGACAACAGGGAATGGCTGCAAGCTGTGCCAGGGGAGATTCAGGTTAGAAATTAGGATAAATTTCTTCTCAGTAAGAGTGGTTAGGCATTGGAATGGGTTGCCCAGGTGGAGTCACCATCCCTTGGGGTGTTTAAGGAAGGGTTGGATGCGGTACTTAGGGACATGGTTTAGTGAGTAATACAGGTGGTAGGGGGATGGTTGGACTAGATGATCCTGGAGGTCTTTTCCAACAGTAATGATTCTATGATTTCTGTTAATTCACAGTTAGTAGTTAAATCTACTAATCAAGTAGATATATCTCAATCGCTTTATTAATGATACAAACATAAATACGAAGTGAGACCTTCCTGGTCTGGAAGTCATGTATTTCCCGATAGTAAGACTTTGGCTTTCGGACATACGGAGCGTGACAGTAATTCATCAGTCCTTTTTCATCAGTCCTCGGCAGTAGCTGCACTAGAGGATGATGTGACCGGTTCTGCGTGGCGCTCCTTGCGTGCGATGTGCAGTGGTGCACTAGATGGCACTGTTGGTTTTGGTTTTGCCACTGTCTTCCTCTTCCAGGGAACTTGTCTTAATTAGCTTCCTTTTGAAAACAAACATGCTGTTTCAACAGAGGGTCAGTGTACATTGTTCTGGGCTGCTGCTTTTATGTTTATAGTCATGTAATCAATATGTTGGAAGGGTAATTAATTTTTAACTTCAAGCCAATTGTAGATCAAATGCCAGTAGAGTTACTGGGTGGAGATAGTTTAATTTCTTTTGAAGCAATGATACTGATTAGCTGTAAAGGGTTTGCAGTGAATTGGTAGAGATCCAGAAGATCTTCTTCTTTGAAATGCTGGTGTTAACTTTAAAGTAACATTATTACTGTGATACAGATTAATGAGTTGTGGCTTAATTCTGATAAAGTTTCTCTCATGTACTCTCTACATTTTGTCCTGTCGATTCATATTTCAAAGCAGCTTTATTTGCTTTGACTATTCTGTTCCTATCAAAGGAATGGTACAAAATCAACATTAAATTGATCAAACTCACTTTCTGCTTTTTATCCCTTTTCTCTCATTGTGTTCAGGGACTCTAGAGGGCCCACAGCTATGGATGAGATGTGACCCTCCATAGAGCAGCCTATAGGGTACTGTAAGAAGCTGGAGGATTTTGAAATCTCTCCGGCCCATGGTAGTGGAGCACACTGCTGTCCTGGCCTCCCTTCCCTTCTCCTGCTCTCTGGGGCAGTTCTGGCCATCTCTCAGTTTCCTTACCTGGAAATACTTCCTAGCTCAGTAATTCCAGTGCTTTCAGCCTTGATACTTTGTCCTCTGAGCTGACCTTTCTTCATCTGTTCTCTCTTTCTCTCTTTCATCTTCTTCCTTGTCTCTGTTCAACATTTAAACAAATCAGAATCTCAAGACTCAGCTCTCCATCCCCGTCTTTCAACTTTAACATCTTCTTCCTGCTCCTTTTTTGCAATCAATAAATGGGCTGTATTCATGGATAGGCTATTGATCACTTCTCCAGGTGTCTGGATACTTTCTGATCTTGTGTCTGTGCTTTCCATCGCATTAACATTTCACTACAGGTTCTGGCTATCCATTCTTGGGAAAGCCTCTCTGCTGTCCTCATATTCCTTGATCTCTTGGCTGACTTTTGATACTTTGATCATTTAATTGGATTTCATGCTAAGTAAAACCATGAATACTGGCTTAATCTGAAATTAAACTTTTGTTTACTTTAACATGAAAAAAATCAGGTCAGTTTCAAAACAAAAAATATTTCCTTTTCTCTGAAAAAAAAAAACCATCCTTTTGTATTTTTGGGCTTAAACTATTAATTGAATTCAGCCTGGACTGCACAACAATTTCAGTCCTTTTGAGTCATACTTTTCAGTAAATCTTATCAGTCAATGGGACTGTGTTACTGAGCTGTGTTGCACACATCTCTGATTTCTGCTGGAACCAAGAATAGCCTTCAGCATGGATGAGCACAGCCATCAGCTATTGAGACTTGTCAGATTTTTAACCTTTTCAGGAAGACAAAATATTGTAAGTAGGATAATGATCAGCAGAGCTTCGGGTCCATGCCATTACACTTTTCCTTCAGAAATAAATATCATGACTAATAAAGGCAAAACTGAGTTCCTGCAGCAGACTGCTCTGTAGACCATAGTCTGCAGTTGTTTGTAAGATATTAGATTAAGATCATGAAATTTATTCTAGTTTTGAGACAAACTAGAGATGGATATTTGCAGCACACAAGAAGATTGAAAACCCAATTATCATAACCACAAGAGCCGAAAAGAAAAATGCGTGCTGTCTTTCTGTCTGTCAGTTCTGTAGGGTGAATTTTTCCCGTGGTCTTTGTCGAGGTACTTCAGAGCAGTGCTTGTATTGGAACTGACCCATTTCAGGAGGTGATGGGGTGGCATAGTAACATATATGTATACATACACACACTCGTGTATTTACAGTAGAGGGAGCTGATGTTCAACGAGTTCCTGCGTGAGTTTTTACTGCTGTGCCAGTCTTTGTACAGCGTGAGCCATTACCAGCACATGCCTGGGCACTGCTGAAGACATAACCTTCTTCCCTCGCCAGTTTGCGGGGGACACCTCCGCACCCCTGGCCTGCCGGCTGCAGCCATGACAAAGCTCTTTGGCAGGGCAGGTGGCCTCTGGGCATTTTTCCATGCATCAGATTTAACTCTGATGAGGGATCAGATTTAACTCTGGTGAGGGAGAGACGGGCAATTGTGTAACGCAGGGAATATCTACCCTCACACACCTCCTGCCCTACCTCCTGAAGTCTGATGTTTCCAGCTTTCCAAATACCATAACTTGCTATTACACCGCAAACAGTGTCTCTCTTGTGCTCTTGTGCTCTGCTCCCTGGGTTTGGCCCAGTTTCTGCCTGACCCATCTCATGAATAAGTGCTTCAAGAAATTCTTTGATTCACAGCACTCTTTTTAGAAGCCAGACATCTCTAATTCTCTGGCATTGCCTGGATGATGATGCAAATTATTAGAATTGATCAAAGTTAGCTAAATGAGAGACAAAGTAAGTGTGAAACAACACAGTACATATGCTTTCAAAAATATGCAGAGTTCTAATTCTTTTAGGTGAATTTCTTTGGGTAATGCAGGCTTAGGGATTGAAGGATTGGGGCTCTGATTAACTTGGGTTCCTGCCCTTGGCTTTACCATAGCAGTTTGGCTAAAAGCTGTCCTCCTGGTGAGGCAGCTTTCCTGGCTGCAATGGTTCAGCTAGGGCAATCACAGAACTGGGAAGGGACATTGTCCTAAGCTAAGTACTTAAAGAAAAAAAAAAAAAAAAAAAGAGTACTCAGAGAATTGTGGACCCATCCAACTTGTATGACCAGAAAGATCCTCGAGTAAGTTATTAATTTGTTTTGTTAGCACCTAGTACCATAGTTTTCAATCTACATCTGTTTGTGGACAAAACCTCTAAGCACATAATGTGCTGTGGTTCCTTGCTTTTCCAGACAACTTGGATTATATCACTGGTGGCTTTATTTAGCCATGAACAGCAGAGCTGCTGACCTCATCATTCTATGAAATAGTACATTTTGAGAGTGCCAAGTTCATCTTTGGCATCACACTTACGAAATGTAGATAGACAGGGAAGATGCAGCAAGAAGAAAGTTCATGTGTTTAGAAAATAGCTTGGGGGAGATGAGATTGAGATGGGACATCTTTGCTTATTTTTTTCTGTAAGTAACATGACATCCATTTGTTGGCTATGTGGCCAGTACTGGGGCAAAAAGAAAGGGTTGGGTCTCATGCTGCAGCAAGGCAAATTTAGAAAAGAAATCCAGGAGAACTTTAGTGCTGTACAAATAATGAAGCCTTGAAATCCTTGCAACATGTAGAGGTGTTTGGGTTTTTTTTGTTTTTTTTTTTTTTTTTTTAAAAAGAAAACCTTAGTCAAATCTTTGTTAAGGCAGCTTAGGTGCATTCTCCTCTCTTAGTACATGGGATGGACCAAATGATCTCCTGACATTTCTTCCAGCCCTGTATTTCTGTGAAAGTGCTTTGATATTTATTGATGAAAAGCATTCTCTCCAATCTGGGTAGTTCTATTCATTATACCTCTTCTTAGTGTAGTTACAAAGGAAAACTCTTATCTCCAGAATTGGTTCTTTCTGCTTATTCTGTGGACAGCTTTCTTCCTCAACTCTTGGCACTAGGTATTATCATAGCAAGCTCAAATTGACACTAGTGTTTTAAACAGAGGGATGTTTGATTAGAAACATCAACAAAGGAAACAAGGAGGCTTTTACAATGACATTTTCATTAGGAAATTCTCACAGTATTTCAGTTTTTCCTAATCACGAGTAGTTTGGTTATTAATTTCCTTAGCCAGTCCTCCTCAGAGTGATTGATTTTTGAGCTGCGTGCTTGTGACTGGATAATATCTTCATGTTGGACTATGTACTGATGTTCTCTCAGCTGATCACAGAGGTAGGTAGGATGGATTTGCCTCTTTCAACAGCCTTTTATCGGTTTTCCCTTGTCTCGAAGTATAAATTACTGTAGGCCAAGGAACGTCTCTCATATTCTCTAGTGTAGTTTGGCTCTGTGAGAAGAATATATGCAGCCTGTATCTAAGGAAAACCCATTCCACAACGTGAGCATCTGAAGCTGTGAATACCTTTTGCTTACATGAAAGATATAACCCTGGCATTGAAAAATGTAGATAAGCCAAAGCAGCGGCCTTCCTTGTCCATATCCCCTGCATTTGACTGACACAGCTTCTTCCCTCTTGGTTGTATTTTTACCACCAAGTAGAAGTTCCCTTGCAACTGTGCAAGTCTGTCCCTTTATGCTTAGATATTTGGAACTTGTAGTACATCTGGGAAGTGAAGAAACACCGGGAAGCATTTCAGATCTTGAAGGAGTCGAACGCTTCAAACAGATGGCTTCTTTCCAGAGAAAGCTCTTCCAGCTTTCAGAAATGCTCCTCATAAAATTTGACCTAGCTATGAGGGGTAGTATATAACTAAGTATAGGGCGTGGAAAGGAGTAATGTTAAACTTGTAGAAAATAGTGTTGGGTACCTTTATCAGTACCTTTGATGACATTGCAGTCTCTAATTTCCTGATTGTCACTAAATGTACAAAGTTTCTGTATTCTCATTCAGGCGGTAAAGGAATTTGTTAAGGGTGGGGTTTTTTGTTCTTTTTGGTTTTGCTGAAATTAGACTTTTTTGGTCTTATTTCAGGTTGAAAATACCAGAGTGTTGCCCCTTTGTGTTGTACTTTATGAATGAGTCAGTTTTATAGTATCTGCTTGGCAGACTAGTGTATAAGTACAGTATGACAAATATGATCTAAACCAAGCATTTCATTAAGGAAGGACATTTGTTACTGCCATTCAGTATGGGCCGTTAACCTTCATGGACACCAATTTCCCTGCAATGAAGTTACTATTTTAACACCATTCAAGATTTTATGCATTAAAATATAAGACTGCATAAATTTTAATGCACTCCTTGTAAGTACTATAGGGACTTTGGAAGGGGGATGCATGGGTAAAGTGCCATGTTGATAATGATTTCTTTAGCACTGCAATAAAGATTTGTTTATATTGATCATCACCATCCAGACATTATCTTTATATGCAGGATTGCCTGCGGAAAGTAGTATTGGGTAGACATTTGTACATGGAATCTCAATTTCTTGATGACTTCTGGTGGTGCGAAGATACTAGAGAGACAAGTAAAAGGACCAAGTATATGGTAAATCAGTTCCCATGGACAGAATAACTCTCAGGTGCTGCAGAGAACTCTAGTGTCTGCCAAATAATATAAATTCAGTTTCCCTGGACTCCTACCCAACCAACTCAGCTTTGAGAAGAAACAAAACCTATTTCAACATGCCCACAGTGGCTAATAAAAGAGAATTCCCTTAATTTATCGAAACAGTCTGGCAGAAGGCATTCACTGTCCTAGACATGACAGAGACTTGAACATATTTTAAAACATATTTACTTTGCAATTTTGTGATGGTCATGAGAAAACCCTACTGCTTTAAATTAATACCAAGGTATGTAGCAAATATCTTTTATCACTGTTACTGCAGGTGTGAAAGTATTTTTCCAAGGTATTTTTGAGTAAACTTAATACTCAGAAAACAGTCCTGACATAGATGCTCTTTTTTTACCTGCATTTCATACAGCAGCCCAGGTTTACACTTGTGAGTGTGTTTTCATCATTTCAGTGACCTAATTTAATGTTCGTGGGGACTGCTTGGGCTTGACAAACATTTGCCATCTTCCCATCCAACTCAGAGCTGCTGTTCAAAAGTTCTCCCAGTAAGTGCTCAGAGGTGTGCAAGGACACGAGCATTGCTGGGCTGTTTTTACAGCTATCGAGCTGTTGACTTTTGAGGGCAATACTTTGAATGCAGTCACGGCTCTTGTGGTCAGGTGGCAGCTGCATTACACAGGCACGAGTAGTGATTGGATAGGCAAGGTAATTTCAATAGATACGTTTCAGTGACTGAAAATGAATAAAAAAGCTATTCAGATAATTAAATTTCTCTATAAAATGCAGAAGTTGCATGATGAGTATTGCATCCAGTTCTGGGCCCCTCAGTTCCAGAAGGACATTCAACTCCTTGAGAGAGCCCAGCGCAAGGCCACCAAGATGATTAAGGGAGTGGAACATCTTCCTTATGAGGACAGGCTGAGGTAGCTGGGTCTCTTTAGCTTGGAGGAGACTGAGGGGTGACCTCATTAACGTTTATAAATATATAAAGGGTGAGTGTCAGGAGAGTGGATCCAGGCTCTTCTCAGTGATGGCCAGTGATAGAAGAAGGGGAAATGCTTCCAAGCTGAAACATAGAAAGTTCAATCTTAATATAAGGAGGAACTTGTTCACTGTGAGGTGATGGATTACTGTAACAGGCTGCCCAGAGAGGTTGTGGAGTCTCCTTCTTTGGAGACATTCAACACCAATGTGGACGTGTTCCTGTGTGATTTAATCTAGGTGATCCTGCTCAGGCAGGGGGCTTGGACTAGATGATCTTTTGAGGTCCCTTCCAACTCCTAATATTCTGTGATTCTGTGTGTTGAGAGAGTGATTTTGACTGCTGAATATTGTTGTCTTTCAGGTAGTAGTTACATCTTCTGAGAAAGAGCTTTTCTTAAGAAAGCCATTAGCTTACAATTGGAGTTGAACATGACTAGCTCCTTGTTACGTCCCACTTGCTGACTAGAGTATATGTGTTGTCACAGTATCCCATGGCTCTCCTATGAATTCTGTGCAGTCTGCACCTCTTCTGTCTTCCTTAAATTGCCTTTATTGTTTTCTAAGCCGTACAACAGAGAATATACCACTGTTGTCTGAAGGCCTTTTTTTCCTTCCTAATTAAAGCCCAAATTGTATTTTTAGCATTTGCATTCAGTTTTGTCGCGCTTGCAAAGCATGCCAACTGCCCCAGTGAGCTGCAACCTCACGGCAGCCGAGGTGTCCATGTTTGGTCATGCACCCTAAAGTTCTTGGCAATGACACTTTTCCCATCCTAGAGGAAGATGTTCAGCTGTCGTTTGTACCAGAGAGGAGCTCAACATGCGCTTGGTAATTAAAACTCTGGCAAGTGTTAGTGCTTAGGGTTTGGAGAAACACACAGGGCCTCAGAGGCCCAAGTGAGGAGGACTTCCCAGTTAAATTGTCGTAATGAATGTAAGATTTCAGCAGATACTAACGAACCTCCTAATGCGCTAGGCTGTAGCAAACTACTACTGAAAAAGGGCACTGAAACCAGATTAAATAAATTGCCCATGGTTGGATTGTGCAAACGAAATCCTATCAAGCTGGACCTACAGTTTCTGTCTCTGTCCATTGAAATCCCTAACTACAGCCGTGCTCCTTTGTTGAACTTGGGGCCCTCCTAAGGCTGCAGGCCCAGAAGGGTGGCCTGCTGCCCTGAGGTTTTCTGTGCCAGCTCCAGACCTGGGGAGGGAGGGACGAGGTGACAGCAGGGAGAAAAGAAATCTGACCATGCCTCTCCTTCTCCAACCCCCAATAACAACTGGAAAACTGAAAGTCCAGCATGGGCTGTGTGTCAGTCTGCTGTTTAAGCCTGGTTTGGTTAGCCAGAACCTGACTGCCGCTCGGGTGGGAGGGTCTTCCTGCTCAGGCACGGTGTGTTGTGAGGAGGACACCAGCTCTGGAAAGGAAAAGCACCAATGTTAACAGTAACACCATCCAGGGAATCAGTGTTCCTTACAAAGCAGAAATCTCTTTCTGTCCCGCAGGAGGTTCGTGGAGTGGCCAGAAGTATTTGGCCTTAACCAGAAAAAGTCATTCGGTATCCTGGCTGGAAGTGATTACACCTTGAGTATTAGCAAGTGGATCTGGATTTCAAAAGGCAAATTCAGGTTTAATATCAGAGCAGAGTTCCAGAGAAAGAGACTAATTTCCTCTGGGCTGGTGTCTGCTGTGTCAATCAGGTTGCTCTGAATTCTCCTTGCTGTCCGTGAGATCATGATTTCTTGTAAATGTTTTTACTAATCAGTCTGGCAAAATCCTAAGATTTCCTGTGCCTTTCTTCAATGCTCGGAATACTCAGTTCATGACCTGTTTGTTAAAAATAGTGGAAATTAGAATTTCTCAGGAATGGATGTTATGTTTAGTGAGTAAAAATCCCATTAGGATTTGTATTTCATTTATCTGCTCTGACCTTTTCCAGTGATATACTGTTATGGTTGAATTCCAGAAATTACATTTCTGAAGGGAGAGTTTCATCTTTAGGTTTAAAATTATTCCAATACCCTTTTGCAGTTGCGCACCTGTGCTGCTTCTGCAGCTGTAACCAAAAACACAGCACACCTTTCCTCATCAGGTCTTTGCATGAGGTGTGGAGGTCCATTCCTCATGATTGATAGAGTTTCAACATCAAGATGTTAAGTTAGCAACATGCAAAGCCTCAGCAGCCCAGTGGTCTTTAATATTCTTGGATGTATTAAACATCTTACGTAATACGGGCAAATTATTTAAAATGGTTAGCAGTGCACTGAAAACAGGTTGTGTGAAATCAACAGGAAAATTTCTGTGGGGCGAGGACACCCCTCCCTAGTTGTTTAATCCCTTGGCCTTTGTGTAGGGTATCTGTTTTTTTGAATATGGGTCACGTCCACTGTTGATATTCGTGCTGGGGGAATGCTGCCAGTGTAAGTCAGCTGAAGATCTGCTGCAACGGGTACCTGATGTAAACAAAAGTTACCAGGATGAAGAAAGGAGCATGGGAAGCTTGTGATTCTGTTGACCCTTTCAGAAAGGCAATATAAAGCATCCCCTCACAATCATGAGAAGTAATCAGAGGAATGTGTTACAAATCTGGTATTTCAGTTCAGACCACCATTTGGCTGTGTGTTACACTTGTAGTTTGAAGACCCTGGTATTAATAGCAGACAGTGGTAAAACCTGGGGGAATTTTTACTGATTTCTCAGGGCAATCCTGTAAATGTATTGGAAAATAAATCAGATGTACGTAATTAGAATAAAAATTGTCAGACCTTTTAACTGGATTGGGCTTGTGATACAACATAAGAGTGTTTTCATGAGTAGCTGCTATCTTCAATGCCTTTTTTTTTTTCCTTCCCAAAATACACCAAGTTGAAGCTGAGCATTTACATTTTTAAATTTAAAATTGGGGATTGGACTCGATCTCTCAAAGTCCCTTCCAACCCCTACAATTCTGTGATTTTTGTTAAGAAGTAAATGTGTCTGGAGAAAATGTGTTTTGATGTTGGCTTACTCAAATATTTTGAGATTATGAGAACATACAGATGCTGGTTTTAACCTGAGACTTTGCATTAAAATAGTTCTGAGTGAGTCAAGTATATAATGTTCCCCTGAGGTAAGCCGCTGGGGAAACAAACTTGTAATGTCACCCACATAAGAGCGGCACAGAGCAGTGCCTGCTGCAGTGCTCGCGGGGTACCCACTTAAGAGACACATCACAGAAGTGAACTTGTGAATTCAGTGGGAGGCATCTAATGTAACAAAGAAGATGTGTGGGAGAAGAGTGGGGCTGGGTCCTGTTCCTCCAGAAGAACCAAGGTCCCTGAGGTCTTCTCTTCAATGCCTTCTCTCTTCAGGTGTTACAAAGCTCCTTGCAGAGGTGGAAACATGTGATGGACACCCATGAGGGACATGGGTTCAGCTGCTTGAAGCTTCTTCCGCAAAGTTTTCATGGCTGATGAGGGAGCTTGGATACTGAACGCAAGAGCTAGCATCTCCACTGGCCCAAGCAGCTACTCTTTAAAACGCTTTAATAACAAGCTTCTAATGTCACTCCCAACACTAAGTGCATGAGGTATTTCAAGGCCAGATCTGCATGGGTGCAACCTGTGGTTAGGCAAGAGACTTTCTAACCAAACAGGCTACGTCGTGATTGCTCATGACAGAACAGTCCACACTTTTTTCAGAAGCATCTATTAACGGGCCAGAGGCTGAGGAATGGTGCTTCTGCTTTACTGGGAGGCTCTCCAGATTTGTATGTTTCTGAATTGTTTCTTCTCTCCCACACTGTTCTACAGGTTATTCTTCCCACATTAGTCAGAAAAAGCGTATGGACATTTTTATCAGCCTAACGGTCCAACATTAACAGTCATTACAACACTTGGAGCATAAAGTATTACAATAATTCATTTTAATAACGTTTATTAGGTCATAACAACAACTATGAACGTAAGTACCATTCAGCTCTTTTGCAGATATATGAACTTACTAACATCAAATCTTTACCAGAATCACGTATTCTTACAGGTGTCCCAGACACAACATTAAATTTATTAAGCAAAAGTTCATAAATAGTAAAAATGTCCTCTGTTTCACATTGCAGCGTTCCTCAAGCAGGTATGTACAGGTTTTGGAGTATCTTCTCCAAATCTATGTGTCATAAACTTCCTTAGCTGTTTTAACAGCCATGGAGATGATACTTTTTTTTTTTTTTGCCTGCAGCAAAGCCTTTTGTCCTTGAGCAATCTACAATTAGTATTGCTCTCAGCAGACATGAAAGTTCATTTCTGAAATGAAAGTGGTGATGAAACACAATACAATATTATCTGCTCGTAGTTTGCCTACACGCTCTGCCCTCATTATAAATCTTTCGGTTATAACACTGTCTCCCAAGAACAATATGTCTCCCGTATATCAGTTCTTTATCTGTACCACCTCTCTTTGAAGATCTTAAATGGTTGGCTTGCAGCAACGGAGATATTATACTTAGGGTGGAGTGTGTTTACAGTCAGCTCTTTTCCTTAATATTTACACAGTATTTTTTAAGGTTGCTACGACTCATGAATCATGTTCGTTGACATAGATTTTCTGAAATGTTCACAGTGCAGTATTTTGTGGCCTAACCTAACTTTGTAAATGTCATTAAAAATAAACTTTTTTTTCTTTCTTAATATAAAAATAGAATACTTTATGTGTTTACACTGACAAACCCAGTTCTGTCCTATACTAAACAAGCTATACAGTAGTATGCACAGAATTCCACAGGAACAGAAACGACATGTGATGCTTGCCCTAAAGCTGTAGTACTCTTCCGTAATGAATTAAAGGTTTGTTTACTACCCCTTTCCAAAACTGTTTCTCTGGACATACTTTAGAAATAAAAGTAGGTATCAGAATTCACGGGGTTGTGTGATCCATGAAGAGGCCTAAAGCTCCATCTTCTTTTGATCGGTCTTCTCAGCTCTTTGGGGCTGGCACCAAGAAGTTGCCAACATTCCTGCTGTGGCAGTGTCATCTTAGGTCAGCACTGGCTAACACACCTCCGCTCCTTACTCACCTCTGGCGGCTGCTCCACCCAAGGGTAGGTGCCAGGGCTTCAGCTCCTTGCTGTGTGACTCACCAGACATGATCTCCGCACGGCTGCCAGACTGCCTGTCGCCTCGTCCTCTCTAAAATAATATGGCTACATCCCTGGGATCGGCCCCGCATTTTATATGGATGCCTTCAAGTTTTTATTCTCAGAGTGGCTAGTTCTCTACTGGAAGAAATGGGGGGTTTGCATTTCCCAGCAAGGCACCCTCAATATAGGCCGTTTGACCCCAAGTTAAGTGGCTGAATGTTGGAGTAAAGTTGACTCTAGGAATGCTTGAAGCAAGATGATTTTCCCTTCATTTTATGTACCGTCTGACTACGCCAGAGGACCAGCAAGGCTGACATCCTTATTTAACTGCACACCGTTTTCTGATGTTGATTTCTGTTAAGACACTTACCATGAGGCTGACTCTTTTGGCTGCCTGTGTTCTAAGAAACCTTGTTGACGTAGTGCAAAAAATCCAAAGTTTGGACTTTGTGGGAGGAAAAAGCATTTTAAACTCTCGTTGTTTGTCTTAGCCTTTTGTGTGAAAACCATTTCTGCACTGCTCATTATCCTAAAGTACACACAACAATAACAGTCCTCCCAGCCGTACTGAGTGGCATTCTACTTTCTCCTTCATGGCATTAATGCTGAATCTTTGTACTTGGGTCTGAGCACACGAGAGCTAGTGGGAACTGCCTCTGGATGGTGGCATGCGACGTTTCCATTTAATAAAATTGAGGCAGTTGTTCAAATACTTGGAAATTACTGTGATGGTTTCTAGAATCCCATAGCCTTAAACAATATGATACCACGTCCTTGTACTAGTGCAATTCGGGCAACAACATAAACATGTGCAACAGTGTTCTCACAAAGACTGGGCAGTATAAACTAGTGGACAAAACGTTTTGCTCTTTGTTCATACAACTAAGAATGGATTTTCCTCTATTTCAGACATACCCGTCATGTGTCAACATCCATGTCTGTGCTGTGTTGTGATGACAAAAGAGAAGGATAGGGAGCAATGCACTTCACGTTGACATACGTAGCATTGACATGAACATAGTGTTCCCCAATAAAAGTGGAGAAGATTGTTGATATTTTTGAAACGAGTTCAGAAAACGCTGGGCGCATCTCAGGTTTTGGATGCCAGCACTTCAGCATGACTTCATACCTGCCATCCAAATAAAAGCAGTGTTCAGTTACGAAATCATGTAGAAAGGAAACAAAGCCCTCCTCTTTCCACCCACAGTCCCACTTGCTACAGTATCAGAACCAGCAGCATTTGCAGAAGGCTTTGCAAACTGTTTACTTACAGTGGGTCAGGGCAGTACTCAGGTTGTAGCAACCTTCTTCCTTGTAACAGATAAACAGTTATATCAAAAGAATTTACGTCAGGATAAGGTGGTGCCCCTCTTGTCATAAGTTCCCATAACAACACACCGAAGGACCACTAAGGACACAAAGAGATAAACAGTACATTAGTGGGTTGGAGGGCTTTACATTCCAGCTTTAGAAGTCGGCTGGACAGACTTAAGCATTCAAATGCATGGATTCTCCATTTGAAAAGTTGTTTTACTGCATTCAGCTCTCTTTCAAGTGGGATAGTAAACACTGTAGGGACTTGAGGAGCCACTTAAATTAGAGACAGAGAAACTCAGCTAAGTAAATGAAAGAAAATAAGAGCCTATAGGCCTGCTACTTAGCTGGTATAAATTGGCAGACCTCTTTTGAGGTTAATGGAGCTCTGCCAATTTATATGAGCTGATGATCTGACTAACCCTGTGCAAATACATACTGAGGAGAATATACATGGTGAAAATTCTATGCATCAGAGGCTCATGTGAATCTGGATTGAAAGGACAGCTAAAATACAAAGTGATCCAGCCAACTAATGACTTCATTTTGTATTTTTTTTCTTCATAAATGGGCTGGTAATACTTGGGATTGCTGTAGGCAGTCAGTATTTATAAAACAAGTAATTTCTTTCTGAGAATGATTAAATTTTATGAGTGTCGAAGTTAACCTGTTTTATCAAGCTTTCCAAAGCCCCTCCTACAGCAGGATTCAGCTCCAACCTGGCTCCTTGGAATGTCCTTAGTTTCCCCTGGAGTGGGAGTAGATTCCTAATGCTTTCCTGAGCAGTAACAGATAATTGGATCCAGAACGTGTGACTTTGTGATCAGGACAAATAGCCTTTCTGGGTGTAGAAAGAGTTGCTTATTCTTATGTGAACTAAAGTTAGATTCAAATACAAGTTTTGGTTTGGAGTTACTCCATTCATTAAGTACTACAGAGATGCCTCAGGCATTGTAAGAGCAATTAATAGGTAATACAAATAAGTTTGTACATTACCACATCTGACTTTGTTGTGAACTTCTGAGTTTGTAAACTTTCTAAAGCCATCCACTTCACTGGCAGTTTAGCTCCTGTTTTATTGTGCACGCTGTAGTATTCTTTATCGTAGACATCTCTAGCAAGACCAAAATCAGCAACCTTCACGGTGAATTTTTCATCCAACCTACAGAAATGGCAGAAAGTATTATCTGCAGCTGAGCAGGCGAGATTTACTGCAATGGTGGATTATAATGAGTGACTTGCATTTTTGACACCGTGACGTTGGAAGGCAGTACTTCATCTTGGATCTATTCACTAATGTAACAGTGAAACAAGAAGTGCAGCAAAGTGTATCTGACACCCATTTAACACAGTGAATCAACTCGGGACATCGGTGACATTGTTTTGATAACACGATTAGAATTACTGTTCTTTTAAAACAATTGCTCTGTTTAAAAAGATTTTCGTTACACATCCTGATTGACTGCTACATCATTTCTTCCACAGCTGCTGCTTTTCCATATCCTTAGAAACCTCTCATTTTTATTTCCAAGTCAAGGCATCACCTTCCCTATTCACTCTCAGTCTTGCTAGGGAAGGACCTGTCATTATCTCAGTGACTGCCCATCTGTAGTCCTGTAACTAAAGATGTGTTTGGTGTCTGAACTATGAGAGAACAGTGGCATAAGGTGAGTTCTGCCTGGATTACAGCACAGCCATAACAGATCTAGCTAGTGTTGCTCCGCCTAAGCTTGATGTTTGTCCTAATAGGCAGTGCCGCTGTCAGAAAACTGATAGAGCATGGGTGTTGGCAAGCTTAAGCCTGTCCTTCATTGTATGTGCAGACCTAGCCACAGCAAATGCCCAGTTCTTGGCTTCCTCACAGAATTACACAATCACAGAAGGGGGGAGGTTGTAAGGGACCTCTGTAGGTGATCTTGTTCACCATCACCTTCCTCACTCAAGGCACGGTCAGCTACTGAAGGTTGCCCAAGACCATGATACTAGATTTTCAGTATCTCCAAGGATGGAGACTCTAAGACCTCTCCAGGCAACCTGTGCCTGTGCTCAGCCATGCCTACAATAAAAGTGTTTCTTCCTCTGCTTGAATACTATTTTCTATATTTCAACTTTTGCCCTCTGCCTCTTGGCCACTAAGAAAAATCTTTCTTCTTTACACTATCAGGCATTTATACACATGGATGAGATCACCCCTGAGCTCTCTCTGGGCTAACCAATCCCACCTCTCTCAGCCTCTACCCATGGCATTTCTCCATCTTGAATTTATGAGGTTCCTGTCTGGACCACTCTCTGGTCTACTGAAGTCCCTCTGAATGGCACAGAATCATCTGCTCTATTTACTGATGTAATAACTATGCCAACAATAATGAAGGGAGTAGGAGGGAACTTCAATGGGTGCCACAGGAGATATTTTCTGCCACAGCAGCTTCCTGCACCTCTTCCAGGACTGTGGCATAGAGTCAACGAGCCCATAGAGACTGTATTGTATCCTGGTTTCCTTTCTGATGGACATTGCCATTGTGGCTGTGCTTCTGAGTGCTGGATTGCACATGGCCACCGGGAAATGTGGGTCTTCAGCCCTACACCGTCCTCTCACATGGTCTGAAGTGCTGAGCCACGTAGAAGTACATAAGCAACCATTCAGTTGGCAATATGAGACATCCCGATAGCTGTTCCCTCCTCAACTGAGGAAGAGACAGAGACAGTAGGCCAGAGAGAACATCCTGCTGCCATGCTACTATCTGGACTCTGATTAGAGGAAGCAGGACTTCTGACCACTAACCCAATTCCTTTCTTCTTAGGAAACATGAAAATAATTTTGCTTGTAGCATTTTTTCTCCCTTAAAAAAACCCAGCAGCTTTAAGAAAATGTTCTTTCTCAGAGGCTATTCATCCACATGACCGTGCACCCTGAAAAAGGGTAAGAAATCTGGTGTCACAGGCAAGTAACCTTTTCACAGGCTGAGTTCCAGTTTATGACATGCTAAAAATAAATTTTAACATTTAATCTCATTAACTCACAACACAGGTGATGAATCAGCATAATAGTATCAACAACTCCTGGATCAGTCAGTCTTTGTATGAACTGAACTCTTTGGCTACTCAGACACTAGGAAGATTCTTTGCATGCTCTGATTTTTAATGCTAATTTGTGTGTGCCACTGAGCCAAAGTAAGCTCATACTCCTGTAATGAAAGATTACTGTCAGTAAGTCTCGCTGGTGTTTGTGTCTCGCTGTTTTTCTCACAAAGTTCCCCTGTGTTCCTCTCCCGCCTGCTAGGCGTGGCACCAGAAACATGCTGCTTCTGAGGAGGTTGGGTGGAAGCACAGCAAGTCGAGACAACAACAGTTTAACTTCCCTTAGGAGATGCCTTTTAAACTCTCTAACCAATGATTTGAGAGTCTAAACTTTCACCTCAGCTGTTCTTATTTCCCACAGTCAAGGAAAGCTTATGTGTAAGAAACCAGCTCTTAGCAAGCTGAGTAGCTCATCAGAATGCCAGACAAACAGAAGAATAATTATGAAGCAATGAAAAAACCCACCCTATTTTTACTAAAAAAGGAGAATCCTGTAAACTTGCATTTATGTCATCTCACTGTCTTACATAGAAGAGTCTGGTACCGTGGCTGGAATTAGATGTTTGTACTTACATGCAGTTTCTTGCTGCCAAGTCTCTATGGACAAACTTTTTGCTTGCAAGGTATTTCATCCCTTTTGCGACCTGAAGGCCAAATCCAATTAAATCTTTTACTGTCGGGTTCTGTAAAACACAAACATTTGTGTTACAATGAATGCAGAAGCCCAGGGAGCAGGTTGTTTTTGCTATGTGTTGGACTTTCAGTTTTTGACACACCAGTTTTGTCACCAGAGTAATCAAGGCAGGTCGGTGTTCATAATATGACTCGTGTAAGTTTGGGTCATCTTGCTTCCAGTGGGGAAACACACTTTAAGAAATCAACAAAACTGAAAGACTCCAGAAGAGTGGAGTTTGCAGCATGATATGGGCTGGGAAGCGGAACAGTACTCTGAAAAGTTGACATCACAGCTGACAGACAAAATTCACATTTGCAAACTTGAAGTAATAGCGTGAACCTCGGTACAAGGTGCTGACTATGAGCTTGGAGCCTATCAGCTGGAAATGACCAAAGAGAGATTCCTATCTGGCGCAAAAAGGCACAAGCTGTCATCAGTATGGTGCCATGGGAAGCCCAGTGAGCAGTTACCCGAGGAAGATCTCTTTCTGCTGGTCTACAAGGTGACACCTTACTGAAAATATTAAATATATAAATGAATATAAACATAGACCTGTAATTCTTTTATCCAACAGGTTGACTTGCTGTGTAATAGTATGGTCCAACAGATTTCTATGTTTGTTGATGTTGCTCCATATCATTTTCTTCTGTGGAACAATCCTGTTCAGTTGTGGTCATGATTATTTATATATAATATACATATAATAGTGTTTATTTCAAGAAGAACCATGGTGCTATTCAGACAAGCTCCCTGGTGCTCGCAGAATGGAAACTAGCTCAAAAGGGAAGAGGTTTCTACCTCAGAGAGCTTAACTTCCCCCAACAGTTTATCAAGATGTATTTTATTTATTTGTAAATGTTACTGGCTATTCCTGATTGCCATGGAGGCAGGGGTGAGATCCCAGTGGCTGGGAAGTGGCTTTGTATTGCCCTGTCACTGTGAAATGTGGGCTTACACTACCTGAGGCAAATCCTGTGGTCTCATATTTGAGAGAAAGCAGTGAGGCACGTTTGAGAAATCTGCAGGGAAAATCTTTGATATGAGAGTACTCAGAGCTCACATAACAATTGCTGTTTTCCTTTCGTAAGATAAGAAGAAAAAATACTGATAATAACAGGATGGAGACACTCTCTAGCTGGACAAGAAGTCCCCTTACCTAAGAGTTGGAAGAGCAGATGGTGACGACTGGCACAGCTGTGCTGAAGTCAACAGAGATACACCAGTTTAAACCAGCAGATGGCTGGGCCCCTTGACTTAGCTCTCATAAACTCATTTGTTTATAAAGAGGCTTATGGATGGGAAATGAGAAATACTTATTGCTGATAATTTCTGGGAAACATTCTAGAGAGGAATTTGAGGGGGAAGGGAAGGAGTGGCAGCGCTGTGGTTGGGCTCAGTGCCAGCCTAGGCAAGTGCTAAAGGTTAAGGTGTAGTAACAGCAGCAAGTTATAGATGTAACGTAATTACCAGAGCTTATAACCTGAGCAGGGCGTGGCTAGACTCGCGTTACCACTTGGTAGATCTCACCATGTACTTACGTGAGTCTCATTCCTAATGAAATTTCGAAGATCTCCATGTTTCATGTATGGCAGAACAACTAAGGGGGATCCTTCGTTGGGTAAACAGATTCCCAGGAGTGACAGAACATTGGGATGAGTGAAATCTTTCATGATTATTCCCTCTTTGAGAAACTGAGCTACTTCTTCAAGGTCTGTAATCCCTGAGAAATCCAGTAATAAAATAAATGAATTAAAATAAACCCCAAACAAACCACAGTTCAATTCCATATAGCATGTCACTGCACAACAAAATGATAACAAGAAGCTACAAATATGCTTCCCACCTCCCACATCACTACCAGGTTATGTGTAGCAGTTTCCTTACAATGACCATACAGTTTGTTGGTGATTTTAATTCCGTTTCTCCTTTTCTTTTTATGAATCACTTAGAATTGAATAACAACACTTGAGTAAAGCCTGTAGTAAATGTTGTTGCCTCATCCTGTTTTTCTAGCAGCTTTGCCGACTCTTAAGCAATTTAACTTCCAAAACCAAATCTTCAGTAATCAGTAGAATAAAAATTAACAGTGCCTTTCACAGAATCACAGAATATTAGGAGCTGGAAGAGACCTCAAAAGATCATCCAGTCCCCTTCATTTTCCTCTATCCTTTTATTTGTAGAGGAAATACATAGGAAATTAATTTGATGCACAAGCATATACTAATGCCTCGTGGTAATCTAAAGTCACTGGAATTGCTCCAGAGATAAATCTGATCCAGCTGCAACTAAGAATCTTTATTTGTGAAAGTACAGTTCACTGTAATTAATTAGTTCTCTCTGGTAATCTTTGCAATTATGGAAACGTCTTGCTACTAAACATGTAACTCACTATTCAGAGACTTCACAGCACAATGGATTTTCTTGCCATCGTTATCCAGCAATGTCCCATGGTACACACACCCAAAATGTCCTGGGGAAAAAAAATAAGCAAGAATAGTTTAAAATTAGCTTTCTGGTATTCTCCACTGGGTAGCAATTATGCTTTAAGAAAGTGATCACACTCTGTTTCTGTCCAATTCCTAACACTTGCAATGTATACTTCTTAACTAACACATATAACCATCATTACATAAAATGAAAACCCTATTTGCAGCTTAATTGATATTTCTTGACCTAGATGGAGAGTATAAATAATGACCAGGCTGGCGCCACAACTCCTTCAAATTCTTGTAATTACTCTGTGTGCAAAAACCAATTTGGCCCATTCTCACCATACTCCAGTTAGATATATGGCAAAGGAGGGCACGGGAAAGCACAAGAGAGGACTTTGAAGGAGTGGATGCGACCACTGGATCGGTGGCTCTCAGTAATCCAGTGACCATGCTAAGTGGTCCACTGGATTGTAGGTACAGCCTTGATGCCTCTTCAGAGTAAAGTTGTATATGGAGGGTCGCTGTGGGCTTACACTCTCAGGTCTTGCTATTCTGTGGAAAATGCAGAGTGTTAAAAGCAGCATGTTGGCCATGAATGGCTGGGGAGCCGCTCTAATGATCACAGGCTGACCACATCACTAGGCGGCAGTCTGTGGTCTCTGCTGCAGCCTAGTTCCTAGTGGAAAACTTCACTACAACACAATGAGTGAAATTCGCCTTCTTGCAGATGGACTAAGCAATGAAATGAACTGCCAGGGACACAGAAACCCCTCCTGATCCCGTGCTTTCCTGTGAAGCAGATGAGGCAGTCTGCAGAGCGGGGAAACCTACTATGAGAAGTGAGATTGACCTGCTTGGGACATGCAGAGAACATTGAGCTCTGGGCATGTGCATTAATTTATTCACATCAAATTATGTGCATGCAATGGTGGGCTTCCTTCACAGATGTACTATTTACTGGACACTTTTAAAATGTTAATATTTGCAGTTAGAAAACAAATTTTTCTTTCTTTTTTTAAGTGCGAGCTCTGCAGAGAACATCTAATTAATTCTACCAGGTTCCTGTCATAAGCACTGGTGAGAGCCCAGTTGGCTTTGATTTTGGCTTGGGGTAAAATTAATACAAAGTTTGTTTTACAAAAGCAACTAAAATCACATCAGACCCCAGATTGTTTGGAGACTGGGCACAAATCCTAAAGCTTGGATTGGGTGTGTCTGAAATATTTTTGGGTTTGGCCCGTTTCTAGTTTTGGAGGACAAAATTAAAAAAGGTTAATTATATCAGTGTCATTCCTGGTATTTTTCAACATTTAAAAAATGGGAAATTACTTGGCATCTTCTGAAACATGAAAAGAGAAAGGCCCACCCTTGCTTTGGGGACGAAGTGTATTACATGGAAGGGAAACACACTGCCTGTTAGTTTGATTTGTGACTGTTTCCCTGCAGAAGAGCCATTAAGAATATAATTTATAGCCAAAGTTTTATTGGTATTTGGATTCTCAACCTCTTGTGCACGATCTGTAGAAGTACTGACAATTCCGTTTCTACTTTGGTTACTAATAGCTACTCAACAGTACAGAGTTTAATAAATGCCCCTGATAAAAATACCAGCTTGGGCTATGAAAGGAGGAAACCTGCTTGGGGAGATGTACAGGAATAGCAGTGATGGAAGAAATCCAGAAAAATAGGGGACTTTCTTGATCAAGGACAAAAATAAGGGAAAGTGAATCAGGAGCTATGCATTGCTGCAGCTGGGATGAGAGGGAATGGAGAGCCTTTTGCAGGGGGAAACAAACATCACATTCCTCAGAGCTTGGGGAAACTTGGGGAGGAAAAGGGGTGTGCCCATTTCACCTGGCCCCTGGGGACATTTGTGGAATGCACCAGTGACTGCAGGGGTTTACAGTGTGGTGTAGCCAGCCTGCCAGCTTTCAGGCTCCATGCTAGGGATCGCCCCCACTTTGGCACCCCATGCTATTTAGGTGTTGTGACTTAGGCTCATGCAATATTCTGTGGCAGCCTCACTACTGGATCAGAAGCCCTGGCTGAGCTTTTCTGTAGCCTAGAAAAGGATGAGTGAAGCAGCTGAGGGGGGACCAGCAAGTCCCTGAGTTCATAGGAGATGCATTAACTGGCAGCCTCCTTCCTCCCTCTCGTGTCTTCTCCTACTGATCAAACGCACAACCCTTCATCTGATTTCAAAGGAGAGCCCCTTGGTTGTCCCCATGGTTTGGTGCATGGGATGCAGTGCTGTAGCAGCTAAACAGCTTGAAAAACCTCACTGTAGCCACCTTATTCAGAATGATTTGTAAGGAATGGGTGTGCAGAAAAAGAGAGCAGTGTGCAAGGTAAGGAGTCGCGGTACCCACCTCTTCCTATTACTTCACTGAAGTGCACAATCAGGCTGTCAGCACCAATAACGACATGCTGCACTTCTTTCACCAGGTCGGGGTTTAAGGCACTGATGTCAATGTGGACATTAGTTTGGAGAAGTGGACTGGCTAAATCTGAGTCCCCGCTGGACAGAATTGGGGAGAGGTCAGAGTGAGGATACTGGGCAGGTCTGCACGATCCATTCTGAGACATGCTTGGAAACTGGTCTGCAAGATGAACAGAATGTTATAGTGCTTTCAAACTTCTCCTTGGAAAACAAAGTGCTTTATTTCATTGGTGAGCAAGGGTTTGAGTTTATCAGTCTGGAATTGGCTTGGATTGCTGAAGGCTCAGTCGCAAAGGGAAAATGAAAATACGCGTTGCTAATCTGCCAAACTCGAGGAAACCTGTGTCACTAGAAAGGTTTGCTGGTCTCAGCTCTACTTCATGAAAGTAAATGGCAAAACTTCCACTTTTCTGAGGGAACGGAATGCAGACTTGTCACTTCTTGCCAAGCTTATAGCATTTCTAGTAATTGGGAGTAACGGGTAAAATGGAAAAATGACAGCGATATGGGAGGAGGAAGTAGCGAACAATTAAAAACATGAAACCCTTTATTATCAACATGTTCTCATTTAGTAGGGAACCTTACATTTCATGAAGGTTTCCAAACTGCTGGTGACTAGCTATATTTATCCAATGGTAAATATTCAACCAGGGAAATGCCTAGAGGTGATTCATATCCTGTAACTGCTGAAGATAATACAGTTGGTGCTACTCATGAAAATAACATGAGCCAGCTGATATAAAATAGCAGAAATTAAAATGTTCCAGTCAAGCAATGAGTACTTTTATTTTTATTACTTTTGTCAACAGCATGTTGTTCAGGTATTTGGAATTACTTTTGTTTCAAAGATTTTTTTCTATCATTTTGTGTAATGGAATCAAAGAATTAAGATTAATTTACACCAATTTCAGTCTGAAATTATTCCGGGGGAGTGAATGTGCAGAATTTATCCCAGGGTCCAAAAAAAAAAAAAGGGAATAAATTTAACAGCAGAAATTATTGGGTGTTGTGCAGACATGTCTTACATATTTATGTATAGAACCTGTGAAATTTTCATATAGGGTTGTTATCACTCTAGGTTCTGAGAAAAACTCACTGCTCTGTCATCTAGAAGCAAAAATACAAACTCTTGTATTAATATAGGCAGGTTAATGTCACATAAGGTTCACGTCACCAAGAGTATCATGGTAAAATACTCTAGCCATGGCTGCAGAATAAATTTCACGGCTGCTACATGTAAATCTGCATGTTTTCTAATGTTCCTGTAATTTCATTCTTTGACATTAAAAGATGTGAATGTTCCTAAAGGAACATTAAGTGAACACACCTCCTTTACAGAATTATAGAACTACAGAATGGTTTGGATTGGAAGGAACCTCAAAGACCATCTAGTTCCAACCCCCTGCCATGGGCAGGGACACCCTCCACTATCCAGGTTGCCCAAAGCCCCATCCAACCTGGCCTTGAACACTGTCAGGGAGGGGGCAGCCACAGCCTCTCTATACCAGTTGTGTCAGTGCCTCACCACACTCAAAGGGGAAGAACTTCTTCCTTATTTCTGATCTAAATCCACCCTCTTTCAGCTTAAAGCCTTTACCCCTTGTCCTATCACTACCCGACATTGTAAAAAGTCCCTCTTCATCTCTCCTGTAGGCCCCCTTTAAATACTGGAAGGACACTATAAGGTCTCCCTGGACCCTTCTCTTCTCCAGACTGAACAAGCCCAATGCTCTTAGCTTGCCTTCATAGGAGAGGTGCTCCAGCCCTGTGATCACCTTTGCTGCCCGCCTCTGGACTTGGTCCAACAGGTCTTATCTTTCTGGTACTGGGGACCCAGATCAGGGTGCACCCTCCTTGGGTGAACTCTGCTGTGCTTTGCTAGCGCAGACAGTGGTCCCAGCACCACTACAGATTTATCCTCCTCCACCAAGGATCTCTGGATAGTTTTGTCTTATGTACCACTTTCCCTTCTAACCAGTAGCACAGGCTTTCCTTCTCTTTTGTAAATCTTTCTATCGAGAAGCTTCTTGTTAGAGCTGGTGGCAGCAATTAAAAAATCGTAAGGGAAGTTAGGAATCGTAGAATCACAGAATGCATTAGGTTGGAAGGGACCTTTAAAGGTCATCTAGACAAATGCCCATGGAGTAAGCAGGGACATTGTCACTAGATCAGGTTGCTCTGAGCCCCGTATCTCCAGGGATGCGGCCTGCACTACCTGAGAACAAAGGCATCTCAGCACACATGAACCTCCACTGAATTTGTCACTGTTCTCACATCCCTTTATCTCAATTTTTAAAATCAGCATTTCTGCATCATACAATGTGCCATAACACAAAACCAGTATAACCACTAGCTCCTAAGAAACTGTGGTGCATGCTTACAGAGAGGTTTTACTAATAGTACTTTATTTATTCCTCTAACCTGAAAAAAAGTAAAGATTCTTTGCATCTTAATGTTGGGAAGCACTTGTTAAGCTCAGTTCAGATAGCAAGCCTGTGAACACATCGAAGTCCCAATGTGGATACAAGCAAACCATATGAAAAACTGCAATGGAGATAAAGCCATCATCTGCAGACAGATGAAAAGGAAGATGCATAAAATATCCTCCAAACAGATTCATAATAGAGGTGTACCTTCCAGAAAAGTTGACCTGTAGTCCACAGATTCACTTGAAACCATTTCTGTTGTTGGACTTACACTCCTTGCGCTCACCAGCCTGTCCAGGTGAGGAGTGTGCACTCTGCCATCGTAGCGGACTAGATCACTTCCCAGATCTGAAGGGGGAGGAGAACGAAATATTAGAAAACCCTCATGTTTACCCTGTGCCAACATTCATTTAGGTACTTATTTCAGTCTAGATGTTCTGCTCTGCTGAGAAGAGGCAGACATGAGCAGGATCTGAACTCGAGCTGTTTGTACAGTACAAGATTTGCTGTAACTTATGTTAAAGCTCCACTCTTGACCACATGGAAGATCCAAGAGAGATTCAGAGCCTCAAGAACCAGCTTCATGATCTGCCTGTGATACTGTGTCACAAGACCTGGCTATACACTAGCTCCCCTCCTCCTGCCCCCTTTGTGTACTGTGGCAGTCACTACTGGAAGGAAACCAAGACACAAGGACCAGAGGGGAGGCACACTCTGACCGAATTCCTGAAGAGGGTGAACAGGAGACCAGGGCACTGCAGCGCTCTGTGTCTTGCACAACTTGGGTACAACCTGGAGGGCTGGCAATTGGATGAAGCTCAAGTACTCGTGATTCTGTGCATATCATTTACTCTTCCAAGGGTGACTAGGGAACAGAAATTACTAAGTTTTCCTAATAGCTCAGAACTGCTCCAAAATCCTTCTTTAGGCATAGTGTGGCCCTTCACCCAGCTCTGGCAAGAGCCAAGGCCTGAGAGCAACTAAACACTGGACTTGATTGTGAAACTTCAGCTGACAGGTTACAACAGGGCATCGCATGGCAGTTAAGCTAAGCATAAACTGATATCAGTTTTTAAAATCTAAGACATAATTGATGGAATTGGCAATGATGGACCTTTATTTTGTTTCTTTTTCCTTCTCCAGAGGAAAAACACCAAAAAGATAAAAAACAAAACTGATGTTGAAACAACTCCAGCAATTAGTCCTGTGAAATTCTGATCTTGCCGGATCAGCACTTTTCCAATAACTGTTGACAGAACTTCTTGCTTCCACTGAAAAAAAAACCAAAGAAAAGAACAGTGTGATGATTTCAAAAGACAAGTAAGGAGTAGATTATTAGTGCTAAACTATGTGCTGATATGTCCCATATGTATTAAATCTTGATTTTGTGAGGCTGTATTGTGATAAGACACTGGGAGTAGAAATTATTATAGTGGTTGTATGCGGAAGCAGATCTACATTTTTATGATGCGTTGCATGCTTTCAAGAGCGCTGGTAGCGGCAGGACTATGTATGCATGTGCTACACCACACATACGGCACGCACTCACACGTGCGCTCTGGATAACAGGGTCCCGCTGCTACCAGATGTTAATTCAAAATGCTAAATTCATGCTTTCACTCAAACAGTGCAGTGAAATGTGTGGGGCTACCGATGTATGGGCTGAGGCGTGTGTTAAAAACAATAATCCCAAATGTCTTTAGTATGGGTCCTTCTGGAATAAATATGCTGTAACGTCAAACTCTCTCTATCTCTGTTGACAGCGTGCCTGCATTTTAGTTCCCAAGGTCACGTGTGCCTGTCCCTTGCCAGCTTCTAGCTTGTTGACAGTTTAAAGAGACAAAACAACAACAAAAAAAAAACAACCCCCAAAATCAACAACCAAACAAACTCCAAGCAGCTAACAGGGCAATACTGTTTTAGGTCACACGGCTCTAACTCAGTCAGTTGGAATGCATTTGGCCATCTTTTCTCTTTCTCCTGTGGAATTCATTCCTCTGGGTACTGTAATGATGGATTTGCCCGTCAAAAGAGCAGATTTTCTTCTTCGCTGGGCAGACTGCATTTTCTGAGGCTCATTGCCAGTAAACAAGCAGAAACCTTATTTAACCCCTTTATGCTGTGCTTTTTTCTACATACAAAATACATGTCACAAGTATCTGTTTCTCAGCGGTTTGTCACCTAGTACAAATGACTGAATGCAGTGCCTGTCCTGGCTGCATATGTAAAAACACAATCAGGTACAGAATGCAACATGTGCCCAAGTATTATGTGAAACTAGGGACTGACAGCTCTGGGAAACAGACAGGTCAGAGAGCTGCATCTAATTTTATAGTTTGTCTAATACATCCAAGTAATGTTATCTGCACTTTTCAAAATAAATAATAAAATGAATTAATACTTACTTTATTAATAAAACAAATGAGTTATTACTATTTACTTAGATTGCAGAAATATCATTCACAGCCCAGGATCCTATTGAGATGAATACCATAAACACATGGAAAAAAATAGATGGGCCCTGATGCAAAGAGCTTATGTAGCCTTTGATCCGAGTCACACTTTCATGACTGGCCAAGTCTCCACTGTTCTCAGTGACTCAGACTCCATGATCAGCATGTTTTATGGGGATTTCAATGGGGTAATCCCATTCTGCTGTCATTCATCTTTTTACATACATAAAAAAAGACAAAGATACTGGAAATATGTGTCTTATTCTATAAATCTGTAGCTCAGAACTGTCCACAATTTAAATTTGCAGTAGCACTCTCAATGACTCTAGTGAAACCACCCTTAGAAGAACAGTGGAATGAAAACTATTTGTCCAATTTACAGAAACAATTGAAATTGTAAAAATCTATACATACACACATATATATAAATGTAAAAAAAATTATATATTTCAGGGAGGACCTGATACTCTTGACTGCAGTAGAATTTGTTTTCTGAAAAAAGAGCTTGTGAGCTCCAAAGTAAACTCGCTCTACCATAGATTCCCATTCTTCTCTATATATTTCCTCTTGTGTTCGGACTGATAACTATCATTTTATATCTGTGCTTAGTTGTGGTCCTACTTTGTGCCTAAAGCTCCAGAAAGTCTCTGCACAAACAGGTAATAACAACAATGGTGGTAATATATATTTTAAAATAGTAGATATTATTTGAATTTCCATCCCAAATAAATAGGGATAGAGATATCTCTGTAAACACATGCTCAGGATTAAATTTAAAGTTTATAGGTTCAATAGTGACATTTGGAATCATAATAAAAATGGCATTAATATCTCACGTGTGGTGTAGCTGCCTCACCTCTATATTTAGCTCGCTGCTGGATTTCAGGAGATCACTGGGAACCGTACACAGAATTGATTCTGATTGCAGGAGGAGGTTTTCACAGCTTTTATTTCCAACTTTTAGCACCTCTCCTTTAACAGCTTCTGAATCAATATAATTTCCCTTGGAAAAAAAATCAATTTCATATTACATAACTATCTCATAAAAATCAAGGATAACTCTTTTTATTACCTTGGAAAATGTTTTCAATGGAAAAACAATTGTGAAATAAAAGACTAACACAAATTTACATTGCCGTGTCAATATGGATGTATCAGGGTTTTTTTTCGTGTAAATGGGAGTTTGACAGACAGGCTAGAGGAATGATAAAGTTTACAGATAAAATCTGCTGTTACTAATGCTCAGACAGTCCATGCAGACTTCTGAAAATGTAAATGTCCGAGGGATAAATCCTGCTGGTCCTCTATAGATTTCTGCATAACTTGCACAAGAAAGGATGTATTATGTGACCCTGTTGTTTATACAAAACTGTCTTTATATTATCCACAAACTAAAGGCATCTGAAAAATTTTGTTTTTCAAGTGGTTATGGTAGCAGGAGTGAAGCTTTCAAAAAAGAACTAATTAATTATAATCATAAAAATGCACAAATCTGTTAAAATTACGTTCCACAGACCCAAAAGGAACAAACCCTGGTAAAGATGACAGCATGAAAAGTGCACTCCCTACTCAGAAAACCTGCTTTCACATCCCAGACTTGGATGAAATATTATTCCTTCTGGTATTTTGATAGTTGTTCCAGAGGCCAAGTTCAGGATCTTTTGAGCTCAGGAGTGCATTAGTGTTTAACAAGCTGCCCTACCTTGTGTGCAGCCCAGCCTGAGATGAAAGAATGGGCATATTAAGTGGGTGTAAAAGCAGAGAAGGGAGGATGAGGAGTAACACTAATATTTATGTGGGCTGGTTCTGAGAGCTTTTCACAAAAAGGGAGCATGGTATCATGGTTGACACTGCCATGAGGCCTCATATACCGGAAAGAAAAGAAAAATCCCATTTGGAGGAGCAAAAAAAAAAAATCTTATTTTTTCATATGTTTTAGGACTTCTTTAGAATCAGAGGGAGCCCTGGCAAAATTCTCAGGAGAGCCAGTTTAATGTCCTGTTTTGACTGGCAAAGCACCACCCCAGGTGAGTGCTTTATAATTGTTGGCAAAAAAAGTACATTTTTCACTCTATCTTCTGCCTATTTGGAGTCATTCTATTTGGTGTCAAGTAAGTAAATAATCAGTGGGCCAGAGAGCATGTGATTGACTGGTTAATGCTTATTAGCATGGAGACTTGCAGCAGATTGTGAGACACTCATGTTGAAATCTTTCCTTTGAATGACGCACCTCTGAAGACTTGAATTTGAGTCTTTCAGCCTCAGGATAAATATATTACCCTGAAGAGTGTAGGTGATGGCCTTTCTGTGTCCTACACAAAAACTTAGAATTTTTCTCCACCAAAAACTGATGCTCACCCAAAGGAAAGAAAAAATTTCATACTGATTAGGTCTAAGGTGCTCCTTAGCCAGTTATAATGAAGACAGTCTTTTTTACTTACTATCACTGCCATCACATTGCTATTAACATATTATAGTTTCAAATACATGCAATGTATTATCTCAATATTAAAGGGTTTCAGCCGTCTTTCAGAAGTACTTTTGCTCTTTCAGGGACCACAAAATTTGCCTATGATTTTAAGAAAAAGAGGAAACTGACCCCTGTGAGAACTGGGAAACAATATTTCCTATGTAAAATGTGTATTATTATCCTCTTGACAAACAATGCCCTTCCACACAAGCTGGAGAAGTTTGTTATTGCACTGCATAGCTGTTGCAAACCGATCTGACGGAGCAACTACCTCACAAATTTAGCGATGGAACAATCTGGGTGGATATCTAGAAGCAGTAGAAGAACCACAAACCAAGGCGTGAAAATTTTAAGACTGTTGTGAGAAGAATTCCTGAGGTTCCTAAGCGGAGCGGGTTGACTTGAGAAGAACCAGGAATTACTGGAACTTCAGAGCTTTCACTTCAGCTTGCTCAGACATACCAAGGTTTTCACATTGTGCTCTCTCTGATCAGATACTGAGACAACTATAAATTTCTATGCAATGTGGAAGAAGACTGAAAACTAGAGTTCCTTAAGACTGTCTCATAAAGAATGTGTCAGCTTAGAAATTGACTAGGCAATTTAGTAAGACTTGCCCTACTCTGAGTGTTAGGACAGATGTGCCAGAGGCCAGCCAAGATCTCTGATGTGACATGTAACATGAAATGACAATTGCACTACCTATCTGTCTTGTGGAAGAATTATGTTTATAAATACACTTTAGTCACCTAGTGGCCTATTCCTAGGTCTCCTCTGGAAGCACACAGAGACCCCACACAAGCTTTGTGCACAAGCACAACTCCAGACAGGCTAGGGCTCTGACCAGACTGAGGCAAGAAGCTGTTTCTTTCCTTACTTTTGGTGGGTTTTCTTTCACAGCTAGGACACACTGGGCTGTCGACAGGCCAGATTGCAGGTCTGAGGTCAGTGGTTCCTGTGTGAGGCAGCAAGTAGACTCTGTCCTCTTCAGCAGACTCACATCTTCAGTCATCCCCAACAGCAAAACAGCAGAATTTTTCCTTCCCTGAGAGCTTCCCATGTTGGCAGAGATGGGAGCACTTCTGAAGTGGTGTCTTCACGGTGCTGAAGCACAGAAGTGCTTCAAGGCACTCTGCCGTGACCCTTTCTGACTGGGGCATGGTGGGCACTGAGAGACTTCAAAGAGCCACATACTTGGCAGAGGAAGACTGTGATGATGTGGGACCTCACAAAGCATGGCAGTGTGGAAGACAAAAGGCCTGGCACTGAAGACAAGAAGGGCTGGCATTCATGGCACACAGTGTCGTGAGTCTGTTTTAGATAGAAGATTTAATGTTTTCTTGTGTGTAACATTTTCTTACAAAGACATCCTATGGTCATCAGGGGAAACCAAACAGGACCTTTCAATTGTTACCCACTGTCATCTGATGAAAGCCAAATATGTCACACTAGATTAGTTTGATTGAAAAACTTATGATAAAAGCTCCCTCCGCCCCTCTGAAACTAATTAAGAAGAAGATAAAAGAACTTTGGTTTGGTAGAACAGACTGTTCGCTGAAGCAAGCTGCCATTTAATTTCATGCTGAGCTTGCTTAATTACTGCACAAAATATGACCATGAGGCATGTAAACTTGTCTCTGTGTGTGTGTGTGTTTTTGAATGTGGGTGTGGGGTGAAGGAAAAGCGTTGCCAATATGGCTTGTAATGATCTTTTGGCTCCTGACTAGAATTTCTGAAAGTCGCCTCGCTGTTTTGATAGAAGCATCCCACTATAACTAATTCTATTTAGAGGAAGATGTTAAATTGGTGCTCGTTCAGGCTTTGTTCTAGGAGACCAGCTTTCACTGATGTTATTCTCCAGTTGGTCGCCAGGAAATAATCAGGGCATCATGCTTAGGTAGACATTTGCCTTGGGTGCTATGACTGCAGGTGACATCAATGTTACAAAATTATGACATTGGTCAGTTGTCAGTGGGACAGTTCTCAGCCATCCTTTCCCAGCAGAATGGCTCCTTCCCAGCAATAACCAGTACTAGGGACTTCTCCTTAAGGGAGAATACAAGGTCCAGGAGTAAAAGTAAGAAAAGAGTTTAAAAATACCTGATTTTTAACCTCAGTCTCCGTGAAGACTATGGAACAAGTCTTCACATAAGCTTTGCCAGGCAGAGGAAGAACGCAAATGGGAACAGCCAGAGTAAGGTCCTAGGAGTGCATTTTTCCTGGGAATTCTGATTGCCTCCTATAAGGAGGTGACAAGCTAGCTCTGTAGGTGAAGGGCGAGCACTGGGCAATGTTTACCTTCATTTTAGCATGGTTTGCAACAGTCAACAAATTGGGATGATACAGACTTACAGATTTACACAGTGGGTGTAAAACTGACTGGGAATCAGGTCAAAGGTTAGAAGTCTAACAAGTGGCATTTCTCAATGGCTGATGTTGGGACCAATGCTGCTTAAGAGTACTGTGGCAAGCTGGAGGAGTAGATGAGCAAGAACCTCATAAATTCAACAAAGATAGATGCAAATTCCTGTACTTGGGGTGAAATAACCCCATGCAGCAGGACAGGCTATGGATGGCAGGGTAGAAGAAAAGGACTTGTCCTCATGGACAACAAGGTGAAATGTAGCAGCAGTGTTCCACTGTAATGATGAAAGCTCACCACATAATTTAGCAGCAGCAAAGCCCATCAACTAAAGGGGGTTACTTTCCTCTGCTCAGCACTTTTGAGACCGCACCTGAGACACTGCATTGAATTTTGAACCCCACAGAACAAGATACTGGCAATCTGGATGAAGAACAGCAGAGGGCCACTGATCTGGGAAGGGAGCTGAAGTACAGTATGCACAATGCAAAGCTAGTGGAATCTGGTTTATTAATGTTTTAAAATCTTTATTCTTTGAGATCCTCAGAATTCATCTAGACAAAGCCATAGGCAACCTGACCTAGTTTTTAATTTAGTCCTGTTTTGAGCAAGGGGGTTACACTACAAAGACCTCCAGAGGTTCCTTCCAATCTAAGCTATTCTATGATTCTTCTCAAATTAGTTTTCCTTCCAACTGGTTGATATGCATGACCTGGAAAATACTGCTGTCACTGCACAGAGGCACTGAGCCATGCAGCAGCTATATATTCCCAGCTCTCTGTTGACCTGCACGCCAGAACTCTTTCTAGCATTTCTCCATAACTGAACAGAAGGATTGCTCTGCATCGAGGAAGGGGTGATTGTACGGCCAAAAGTTCCAAGCAGAAAAACAAAACCAAGACCAAACAGAACCCCAGACTGATTATTCTTTAGATTTTTTCCCCAAAACCTTTGTGGATACCAGTATTAAGAGAATTTGACTGGAGCCCAGCATGGCTGACGGAGGCTATGAAGTAGCTCCCTCTGATTTCCTGCAGAAATCTGGACCATCTTGGAGTCAAAGACCTCAGGGCTTCAAGATTTCACGGCTGCTATAGGGGAAAAGAGTTTGGGCTTACAGGGGGGTGGAGCAGCTACACAAAGAGAATACCTCGGCATTAAGGCTGATTCTCTTCTGTAAAACATTTTAATAGATTTTATTCTATATAAATTATAGATAGCCTCTATACATTTCATGTACATAACAATACATTTTCATAAGCATTCATAAATAAATTAGAAACACCTGTTCCTATTTGATGCTATTTACTCAGAAAAGCACTTGGTTTCAGGAAACAGCAGAAAACCAAGAAGCATTCTACTTTCAGATGCTGCATAAAGGTATGGATTTAACTTTCTCTGCAGCACTCTAGTATAGAGAGCAGCCTGTGCCTGCGAGGGCCCTGAATTCCTAAGAGAAGTTTCTCAGTGATGTGTAGGCTATTCTCAGTGCTCTTCTAACAAGCACTCGGCATTTTTCATGGATCCGTAAATATTTAGGCTACAGCAGTGACTGATCCTCATGAGTGACTTTGTGCACAGGCCAGACTTTGCCTCAGCTCTAGAGAGGAAAAACTGCGAGGCCACTTTCTCAAGACAATTCCACATCTTTTGTGAGGAAGGACACAAAACCCTGTGACAGTAAGGGCTAACACTCAGACCACATACTTCAAGTTCTGGAGCAATGGAAATACTTAGTCCTGAAGTGGTGACGCAGCTCATTGCATTCAGAAGCTGGCGCTGTGAGGTCCTCCCATGAGGATGAAGAAAACCCCTCTTCTGCGCCACCTGATGCCAACAACTACCCTCATATACCTTTGGTTTCAGCTCCACATCTTTTGTGACAGACTCTAATGAATGCAGTACTGAACACACTGCTCCCCATCTCTCTCCTCGTGTTTCCTTGAGGCTTCCTCTCTTTCATCAGACTGTCTGTGCCACACTACACTGCTGACATTTGCTTGCAAATAATTCAAAAAGGTATTTCAACATTTCTTACCTTAATTTCTAGAAGGTTTCCTCTTGAGATTACCACTGGCTTTTCAAAGTGCTTAAATACAGGATTATTTACATAATCAAAATCAAAGTACAAAGAGCTGACACCATCAAAAATAAAGAACACTTTGGTTACAAAGGGTGGTTGGAGATTGAAGGCTTTCAGTGAAGGAGTTGTACAACAGATTATCTCTGAACTTGAGCGGTGGGTACACGCCTATAAGAAAGAAATAAAGAGGTAATTGAGCAAGTATGTGCATAGGAAGTCACTGATGAACGTAACTGTTCTTTAACAATACACATAGTTTGAAAAAAAAATAAACACCAGAGGTCTTGTTCTTCTTTAACCAAAGCAAAATCCTGATCAGTGCTACTCAGCATTTATTTAGAGCCGGTAGAGAAGTATAAAAACTTCATGTCAATGGTGTTTGCACTCTTGTTCAGGAAATGTTCAAGTAAACAAGCTTCCTGGCCTGATTGTTCACAGCACTTTTAAAGTAAATATTTTGCAGATAATTAATGGAAAATTATTTCCAAAGCCAAGGACCATCAGGAGGCTATCCTGATGTACTGAGCTGCACCAGGACACAAAGCATCCATAATTCAGCTTACCCAGCCTATGTCAATGACTGACACGCAGATTTCTCTTCTTTTTTACACTACCAATGCAGTAGCAAGAGACCAGAGGGCAAGGTAAAAATAGGGCCAGTGAATCTGACTGAAATAGTGGGAAACAAGTAAAGCACCGTTTAGCCACAGTGTAGCTAAGCGCTGTGTTTCCCGAAAGACACTACAGATGCTATGAGAATGTGCTTTAAGGCACAAGCACCATGGGATTCTGGGCCATGAAAGCTCAGTTAAGTTTATCTTCTTTGAAAAATGCATGTGTAACACCCCAGACATGTGGAATGCAGTTTTTAGGAATGTTGGGTGTCATAAAAGTCCCCCTTGGGGGAGTGCATGCTTCATGCTCTTTCTCCTTTGACCAGCAAGGATGAGATGTTTCCTCCTCATGGCTGCGCAGGAGCCACCAGACAGCAGGTGTGAAGCCACAGTTGTTCCTCACTCCGCTATTAATCTTTGTGAGGGTTAGCTCTAGAGGTGGTTCCTGGGAGAAAACTGCTGGAGCACCTCACACTCCAGAAGACTTGCCAGGGCATGCTCTGTGCTGTTGGGGTATTAAATACTGGGCCAAGGTACTTCCTTCTATCCTTACCACCTAGACACAGGACTCATGTGACAGACAAGACAGACCCAGGTTTTCCTAAAAATATTGTTGTGTTGAAGGCAAGGGCATTGGGGGTTTGCAGGCAGCCTGATCTGAGGCTGAGCATGGGCAGTTTGCCGGGATAACGTGAACCCTTGCACGTAGGATTCATCCAGCCTGCACCCAGATGCCTGCTTTGGAGTTAGATGTCTATACTCCCCTTTGCAGTCAAGAGAGGGAAACAGGTCACCTAGAGTGGGATTCATCTGATCCATTTTAGGGAATAGCTTTAATTAGATTAATGGTGCTCTAGAAGGGTCGCCTTCTCTCTCTTGATTCTGAAGGTTTCTACACGACCTATCTGTAACATCAACAGCACATCCACAAGCATCAATGGGAGGCACAGTGGGTGCTGGGCAGCATCACGCAAACCACAGAGTGGCTTGTTTGCGATTGTATCATGTGCTCCCTTCTCTGTGCCTCCCTTTCAAGCTGCCTACTGTGGATAGGGCTGAAGGACATCTGGCACAGAGCTGCTTCAGCCCCACAGAAGCATTTCTCTTCCAACTGTATAAACCTTCTGTAAGTATTTTCCGTACACTTTGCCCTGACAACAGAGATTGCACTTTTTTTTTTTTAATATAAATAGAGTAGCTGACATGTGCCCCAGTGAGAATGGGGCTTAGCTCAAAGTGTAATTCTTACATTTCTCCTACAATAAATTTCCCTAGAAAGCCAACAGTGCTGGTGAATACCTTTGCACATCTAGAGAAGGCCAAAAAATATATATTTTCCTGGGCTGATTTCAAATTAAATCGGTTCTCATTTTAAAATGCTGCCTGAAGGAGCTGTGAAATTAGTTTACATTTGTCTCTAATATGCTAAATTAATGCAATGTAATTTTGCTGTTTCAAATCAGTGACATAACCATTCAAGCTGTGTCAGTTATACACTCACATTAGCCTGAGAAGTGGGATTAAATTAGCTACCAAAAAATCAGCACTTTTTCTTATCACCACAGCAATTCACGTTTCTGTGAATAATATTGTGAAATCTTGCATTTGCCAAGGGAAACATTTTCCAAACTCTAAAACTGAGCACCAGAGTTTTAGAGCTCTACTACAAGGATTACTTGTCTGTGAGCTGCGAGTTCAGCGCTCAGTTGGGTAACAGTGCAGCTCTCGGTGACGCTAATGGGACTTGCACCCATGTAACTAACAGCCGGTTTAGATTACTAGAACAAACTCAGAAATGTCTGTGCATCACCCACAACAAGAAGGTAACCTGGGGGACACAGAATCACAGAATGACTAGGTTGGAAAAGATCATTAAGATCATGAAGTCTGACCGTACCTGTCCTATCCTAAACAATTTACCTAAGCACCTCACCTATCTGTCCTTTAAATACACCCAGGGACGGTGACTCAACCACCTCCCCGGACAGCCTGTTCCACATCCCAACAACTCTTTAGATGAAGAACTTTTTCCTAACATCTAACCTGAGCTTGCCCTGGTGCAGTTTGAGGCCATTTCCCTTGTCCTGCCACTTGGCCGAAGAAAGCATTACCCACCGCTTTACAACCTCCTTTCAGGTAATTATAGTTAGTTATAAGGACACAGTACTCGAGGTGCAGCCTCACCTGTGCAGGGACACAATCACCTCCCTAGACCTGCTGGCCACACTGATCTTGATACAAGCCAGGATGCCACTGGCCTTGGCCACCTGGTCACACTGCTGGCTCATATTCAGTCTGCTGTCCACCAACACCCCCAGGTCCTTCTCCATCTGACAGCTGTCCAGTCACTCTTCCCCAAGCCTGTAGCACTGCATGGGGTCGTTGTGTCCCAGGTTCAGGACTCTGCACTTGGCCTTACTGAACCTCATCCCCTTGGTCTCAGCCCTTTGGTCCAGCCTGTTCGGGTCCCTTTGAAGAGCCTCCCTACACTCAAGCAGATCAACACTTCCTCTCAGCTTAGTGTCATCTGAGAATTTGCTGAGGGAACACTCAATCCCTTCATCCAGGTCGTTGATAAAGATGTTATACAGGACTGGACCCAGGACTAAGCCCTGAGGGACACCACTCAGACCAGGCTCCAGCTGGATTTGGCTTCATTTACCACTACTCTTTGTGCCCGGCCACCCATACAGTTTTTTACCCATTAGAGGGTGTGTCTGTCCAGGCCAGAGGTAGCCAGTTTCTCAAGCAGAACGCTGTGAGAAACAGTGTTGAAGGCCTTGCTGAAGTCCAAGTACACTCCATCCACAGCCTTTCCCTCGTTCACTAAGTGGGTCACCTTGTCATAGAAGACATTCAGGACACAAGACAAGGTGGAATTTTGTTCCATTTTCTTACAGTATTAGATTGTTTTCCTCCTTTTGAATACCTTGTATTAAACCACTGACCATACCTAAAGCTTTGTTGCATCCTATGCACCTTGAAATTCATATGAATCAGTGTGGTAATAATAAGATCCATCATTCGTGTAATGTGATCAAGCAATACTTTTCCATGGTATATGAATATTCGTAAAGGTATCTATCATATTGTGTCGATTCTAAAAAGGGATTAGTAAAATACATATAATTATAAACCCAAAGATGTCCCAAGTAATCATTGTATTTACTTGATTAATGTAAATTCATTAGATTTTTTATCTACTGTAGAGTAGTGATGTCCCTTAAATGAATAGCGGTGGTATTCATAACTTTGTTTGTGGCTATCTATTAGAATCAGATACTTTACTTTATCAGGCTGGTCTCTGAAGAGGAAGCTTTCAGAAAATGATATAAGTCTAATAATACTCTTTGGAGGGGATGCAATGTGACTGATTGGTAAGGTCAAGAAAAATCTTATTTGCAATGCCCTTATTGGTACATGACTTGACATGACATTTTACCTTGAAATTGGTTTTAGCAATTGAAGAATATGATGGTTTAGTTTTCAAGAAATATTGGATTGAGGATCTATAAGGAAAAACCCTAATTCAATCTATTGCCTTCTCAATTAAGATACTGCCTATCACCCAGCACCTTTAACTTTAATTTAATTAGGCTTTAAAGTACATTGACTTTAAAAGCTAAGCCTACATCCTTCCTGTGACTATAATCTAAATCTGAAGAAAATCGAGAAGAAAAGACATAAAAATTATGGAGCATTTCACAAGCATAAATAAATACTATACCCCTAAGGGAATAATAATCCATTGCACAATGCATATGACTCATCACTTAAAAGTATGTATTCTTTTTTCATTCGTAAAATATGACCCTCGAGGCAATTAATTCAAACCTGACCTACAGAATCTGAACTTCGGTGCCCAATTCAATTTTTTTTCATCTGATAGAACACCAGGAAAAGTACGAGGGAGGACCCCTGAGCCCCACAGGTCTCCCAGCAGCTGACCCAGATAAGAGAGGGGCAGTTGGATGTGTATTACAGGATCTGTAGCAGTCAGAAGGTAGAAAAGGGCCAATTTGTTCTCTCATAAAAACTAAACTTTTGGAGTTCCAGCAAGGAATGAAAGATGAATGAGGTTAAAGACAGACCAGGAGTCTCTCCAACCATCTTTGCCAAAGGATGATTTCTCAATAGAATACAGGTCAGACTCAAGGAAAGCCCATTCAGAATACTTTCTGTGTAGGTGAGAAACTGAGCAGTGACACCCAAGCAGGGTATCTTGAACATTTTTTGGAGAGCTCATTGGCTTTTGCTGCCATTTCATGTAGTACAATGAATGGCCCTAATGGATTGGTAGCATTTTTATTCTAGTTGTCTTCTTGGATGAAGGTACATGAGATGATACTTCCAGTCTGTTTGATCATTGAACCAGAAGGTAAAGTAAAACCTCTCGTCCTTCTGGGTCTAAGAGCCAGCCCTTCACACAACATGACCAATACTGAACTGGGAGTCTAAATTCCTCCCTGGGCTTGGGATGGTCAATGTACCTGCTATCCCCACATCTCTGGCATCCCAGAGACTTTACAGGGTAGGCTTCTCCCTGATACCCCCTGCTGCACTCTTTCCTTGCCAGGAGATGTACCTAAGATGCAGATTTGGCACAGAAAGGCCAATGGTTCCCCTCCATTTGCTAGGCTTCTGTAAAGCCGCAGCTTCTGTAAAGCTGCCACAGAATCAACACAGATAGAGGCTCCAACCCCAAGTGTCTCTGGATAGGAATATTTTCAACAATCACTCACTCACCAACCACCGTTTCCAGGGAATTGTATCTATTATTATTTTTAAAATCTGAATTCATTCACACGTGAATTCTAGGCATTTTGACGAGTATTATGAGTATTGATTGTTCACAGACTTGTACACATTGAAAGAACTTCATGGCATCTTAAAATTCTCCTGTAATACAGCAGGAAACAGCATCTAGCAGGGAGCAATTAAGAAATACTAAAGATCATTCAAAAGACTACTTACTGAAGAGATAATTAATAGTATGTGGAAAGTGATGATCTTTCACAGCTGTAGGGTCAGCTGTTGAAGGTCATGTGTTAAAAGGTGCTTCTTTTGCAACCTTACATATCTTGGGACATTCATGGTTAGAAGAGATTAAGCAGTGAGAATCTGTATCTAGATTAGTTAATGGATGGAATATTAAAGATGCTACAGCAAAAGATCCCCGAATGACCACTTGTTCACTAGTTCAGCCTTTCAAGAATAAAATATTAGCCTTAAGTGCTTCAGAAGTTTAAGAATCATCCAGTGTAATGGTTCTAAGCTCCACAGCAGAGGTCAGTAAACAGGCTCCCGACCAAACACCACCCCAAACGCAGCAAAGCTTTTTTGCAGACACGCCGCAGTGAAAAGAAGGAACGAGCTGCTTCCCATCTTGTGCACCTCACACAGGAACTGGGCATGTGAGCTGAACTGAGAGGGCTGGTCTATCCTTCTGAGTTATATTACATATTATATTGTTTTGTTCCTAGTTAGAACAAATGGTCAAAAGAACTCAAGAAATAGAAATTAAAAAGAAACACATTGGAAGTATTGAAACATATGGTTCAGTAACTCTAGAACATTTTTTTACACTTGCTGAAATACCAAATTCGAAGAAGGCAAAATGTATTATTTTGATAGTGTTAACATAGAATGTAATATAAACACAACTAGTGTGAACACAGTATTGAATAATTCTAAAGGTATTTAAATAAATATGAAGTGGAATTGATAAAGTTGAAGCAAGGCATTTTTACATTGTAGAAGAAAGTTACAGAAATACTGAACTTTCAACAAGATAGTTGAAAAGGTCAACCTGTCTCTTCTATTGCCCCTAAAACCTGTATTTCTTATGGGGAGCTGTTCTAGAAAGACTTGTTTACCAGTTGTACCACTTATCTCTTCCAGCAGAACGGAAAGAAACAGGCAGAGAACAGCAAACGCCCCAGGGTCCGTCAGCTGGCTCTGCTCCCCGAGGCTTTGAGATGCAGAGCATCCCCAACAGCTCCTGCTGCTTAACAGAAGTGACCTTCTGCTCACACTGCAACTCCATCATCGGGGCTCTGGGCCACGATTAAGCCTGATGGAGTGAATGAATGGTTCAGGGACAGACAGCTGATGGGAAAGGGTGAGACTTCTTTTTAAACTGGGCACCATCAACAAATAGGAGAGGGTCTGGGAGGTGGCAGAAAGAGTGAGCAGAGCTCTAGGAAGTAACACACACCAGAATTTGGATTTGTTTGGTCTGTTTTAACTGGAAAATAGTAAGGCTGAATCATAACGTAGTGTAAATCTATAAAATTAGCAGGAGAGAGTGGTAATCTGCTCCTTGTGTACACTGAGGCTTAAAAAAGAAGATGGTTAATTAGGAGCTAGGATATGGGTTAATTATTAGAAAAAAGTATTTCCAAACCACTAGGTAAGCAAGCAGAACAGCTCTCTCCAAAGTTTGTTTAAGCAGGGTTGTGAAATTTCTTTCACAAGGACCTTTAATAAAAGCCTAGACAAATGTCTGTCAGGCAGTGGTCAGCATACATTTGCTCCTGCTGCAGGGAAGTGGCCCAGGCTAGGTCTTTGTGATCCCTCCCAGGTGTACTTTCCTTTGATGCTTTGGGATGTGTTTCAGGGCTAGCTTTGGTTTTCCCAAGAGCCAGAGTTTCTGAATGCTGACAAAAGCAGCTTCTTGGAGGAGGCTGGTGAGAGAAAACCGAAAAGAAAAAGGTCTTAAATAACAATTTAAAATAATCACTCAGCTCTACTCTCCCAAAGCAAGGAAGCAAAAAGATCTATAACCTCAGCTGTAGGACTTGATCAGTTTTGTTTGTAATGTACTGTTTATCTGGGTTTGGTCTATTCAGGACTACAACCTCTTTCTCCTTTATAGATGGGACAGTTTGTCACTGCTGTGCTCTGGATCACTGCTGGAAAGAGTTTATTTTTATTATTATATTTATTTATTATCACTGTTTATTTTTGCAATGGCTGGATGAAAGCTTGGGTTTTTTGGCATAACACTCGTGCATAGGGCCCTGAAACTCCAATGCAGGATGGGGCTGGCTGCAGCCATAGGCTTCCTCCACCAGCCATTTCCTCAGTTACACACTTAGCTTATTTTGCCACTTAGAAATCTTCCCATTCTTCCTGAGAACAAATATCTTTCCTTGAGAAACAAGCTTGGGGTGAAGACTAGTGGCAGAACAAGCGGCAAGCAGAACTGCGCTGCCACGAGACGGGGAAAGCCATTGAGTGCCAAAAGCCTTTTAATTTCAACAGGGAAAAATATATTGCTTGGACAGTGTCCAAGGATAAAAACCCTTTGGATTATAACCTGTTTGAGGTTATATTCCACCTCTTGTGCAGGGATAATGAACTTGTGTACAGCTGCTTTTCAGCAGGGGAGATTCTTTGAGACCAGCAGCGGTAGGGGACAAGTATCCTTATGGAAAAGGCGTCTTGTGTGCTGGCAGGTATCACATGCTCTGCAAAGTACGAAAAGGGAGCTAACTCTGACTGTCTGTGTCCATGTCTTTTTTCACTAGCAGGTTAAGCAGGATGGCAGCAAACCACCGCTCAAAGGAAAGGCTGCTTCCCAGTGCTTGTGGGAGAGAGCAAACTCTACTGTGTTAAATCTCTGGACTTCCTAGTCACTTTTGGACAGTGGATTTAGATCTTTCAAACCTGTTCAAATTCTGTGGAAATACCAAATATTTGCCAAGCAAGGTATGCAGAATCAGGGCCTGGAGAGAAACAATGCTGCATACTCTCACACAGGGAACAGAAAGCAAGTGAATGATCTGTACTTCAAAGGAGAGACTGTTTCAATCCACACAAAGGAAAACCTAAAGAACCTATTTCAGAAATGATCTTTTCTTTGGAGATCTTTTGTACTTTGAAATTATCTTACCCACATTACTCAAAACCTAATACATTTTGAGTTTTGTTGATTTCATTGAAATGTTTGGCTTTCCGATTCATGTCTAAAGTGTCTTTTTGATAACACTGAACATCATGTTTCATTGCAGGGACACTGATTTTAAGATTAAAATCTGAACCCATTAAATTGCAAGCCATGATTACATCCAGCTGATATTCAGGTCCCAATGCTCATAATATTGTACAAATTAGGATGAAAGAATATGATGACCTTGAAGCAATAAAAGATTGCAGATTTGCAGACATACCATTTAAAATGCTTTGAGCAAACCTAGGTTTAATACTTAGAATTCAATGCAGGAATTAGTGTATGATGAAGGTTAGAAATAAACTGAGAATATCAGAAGTACCATTGCATGTTATAAAGAGTGTAGGTCAATTTAGCTTCAGTTAGGCTAAACAGATCTTACAGGAGAAGAAAATGTTGGAGATGCAAGACAAACACGTAGGCCTAGAGGAAAGTTCAATTCACCTAGCCAATAAATGTCATCTTTGCCTTATAAAAATTAATCACATGGTCGTATCTGATCACCTTATTTACTTAGACACTGTGTATTACAAACTCAGGCAACAAAAGAAGCCTCAGATCTCACGCTGACTCTGTTCATGTAGACATAAACAAGTGCAACAGCCCAAACCTCTCCTAAAATTTGCCTGCTGAGCTTTGGTAAGTTAGCAAAGGTTTGCCCCAGTACATTATCTGACAAGCAGAAATTCTTCAAAATAATACCTCTGATTCTACATTATTTACTTCTCCTCTTCCTTTGACACTTGCTCCTTTTATATCTACAGTTCCCATTTGAACATACTTCCTACCTACAGCAGCACTTGACCTTGCTATGTAATCTGACACACCTGCATTATTCTGTGTTTAGACTCATTAAATTACAATATAAAAATCTTGTTATCAAATACTGCAAAAGGCTTATTTCTTTGGAAAAGGTTCCTTGGAAACTGTTATCTAACTCCTGCTTAATTTCAAATTTGTTGTTGAGTTTGTTGCCTTTGCAGTGGAAACAGTCTGTGCAGAAAACATCAAAATGTCGGTGAAAGCCTTTAAGTTTCAAGGCAAAAATCAAAGTATTTTGACTGAAAATTCGGTGCCATTCACCACACAAAGATGACAAGATAACAGACTGTCTTTTCCAAGACTGACTCACCACAGAGAAGTTCATTCCCAGTTTAGGTACAGTAATCACCATCTGAGGAAAGCACACTGAGTTCAAGTTAATTCCCTGAGCTGTGATTGTACTTCCACCACTAGGAAAAGTTTAAAAAAAAATTAAAAAAAGAAGATGAGTAGGATAATGATACATCTGCTATGATAATCTTAATTACAAATTATATTTTAGAGTAAATGACAACATGAAACCAAAATTAGGGATATATGGGGTGAATGCAAATACACAATTCTGAGCAGTGAGTTTATTTTTCTGGGAAACAAGTTGCTAGAACAACTAATAAAATACAAGAGAAATAATTTAAATAATTGAGGTATTCCAGGACATAAAACAAATGTGTACATCTTAAAAGAAGGTGTAGCATTTGCTAACTTACTGCTTTTAGCAGTGCTGAAAAAGGTGTCTTTTTTACAGCTGACATTTTTTTGGCAAAGGCAGATGGCTTGGATTAGAGCTACTGAGACCATAAATACATCACTTAAAACCACACATATACTACCATACATATATTTTCATAATATTTATGTAGCACTGGATTTAGACTGTTTTAAAATCCATTTGCTCTCCTGAGTACTGTTGACTTGTCACATTGAATGAGCTGCCCCACTAATCAGAGTAATGTCCAGGCGCAGTACAGGAGACACACGTAGCTGAGCAGTGGGTGTCTATCTCGGCAGGACAGCACAGGTGCGCTCAGCAGCAGCAAGGAGTTAAACCACATCAAGAGAAGAGGGGCCCTTCCCCCTTCTCCCTCACCTCTGAAAGGAAATGATGTGCCCTCTGGAAGTGCACCATAATAGAAGCAATTGGCATGGCAGATAGAGATAAAAATGCAATTTCTTTTGATAGATTGCTGAGCAGCATAGCCATTCCTCTTCCATTCGTTACCTTCCTTATTTCTAGACAAAACTTTTACTCACCTAAGGAAAGATTTGGCTGGATGAATTTTTAAAACAACGGGGTCTTCTCTGTATGTGAAATGACCACTTGCGTCTCGAACAGCTTCATCGATTCCCAGCCTCACGCGGTATTCCTGGGGAATTTGTTGTGCTGGAGTGTAGCACTCCACAGTGCTCACCGATATGCTAGAAGGGCAGAAAAAGGCTGGATGTCAGTAATATACCACACTCCCTTGGTTTAAAACACTGCCTTTTAGTGGGCCCAACCCTGCCTGAGGATCACCTTGTAAAATATCATCACTGATTCCTCCACCGGATGATCATATTGCAACAATAAGCAGGGCAGCACCGCTGCCTAAACTCAAGATTCATCTTAATTTGGTGGAGTTGTACTGTGTCTGTTAGACTGTTTCTTGAGCTCTGGTAAGAGCCACACCAACCTCCACACCCTGAAAAGGCAGCTTTCAGCAAGGAAAATGGCAGCATCCTCCAGGTTTGACTTGTTTTGCTGTAAACAAGGCATAACATCTCTCTCTTTCCAATCCACAGGGTTTACCCTGTGTTTAAAACCTCAATAAAAGGTGCTGGTGGGGGAAGTACCACCAATGTCAGAGATATCCTGCCCTGGGCACACCTGCTGGCTCCAGGTGCTGCTGAGGGGAGGGCAGAGGGCAAGGAGGAGGCAGGAGGAGGTGTAAATTCAGGAAAAGCTGATTGAATTCATTATAGCAGCAGACTCTATGGGATATTCATTTCTCCCTTGCTCTCTCATGCTTGGCCCTGGAAATCCTCTTCCTACACTGTGGAGCAGTGAGTGAGCGGGTAGCAGAAGGTTGAAGGTCCTGAAGATTTCAAGCACATGAAGTGTGCTCCACAGGGAGCAGGGCACATCAGAGGTGACAATAACAACTGTTTGGAGATGCAAATGTAACTCTACCAGCTGGTTTCAGTGATTCGGGCCAAAACACATCCAGGAACCCTCTGTGTAAGGCCGTTCTCAAAAGACATGAGAGACAGAAAAAAGGAGCATTTGCTACCACTTCTGAAGCTGTCAAGAAGGTGGAGTTCATTCTGTGCTGCAGGGGTTAGTGATTTGTTCATACGTATCCGGAAGCTTTTTACCATCTTTTAATGGGAAAAAGTAAACCATTGACCTGGCTGCCCTGAGAACTGGGGAAAGCTGCCAGTTTAGGTAGAGGAACACCTGCCCTGAGAAACTGGCAAAGACCTATGTAGCAGTCTCCAGACAATTTGGCTGGTGGCAAGGAGGGGTGCTGGGGATGCTTACTGGGTAAAAACTATAGTTTGATACCTAGAGGTCCCCCGACCAAAGCAGATGTCTGCCTCTGAGCTGTCCTCTCACCACCACCCCCCGCCCCACCAAGTACATGTCTCAAATTGATCAGGTGAATTATTCCCAAAAGCTTCATATATTTGTCGATTAGTTGACCAGCTGAGATGATAACATCAATAAATGCCACCCTAAACTATTACGTAGCCACTGCATAGAAAGCATTGAAGATCTTGATAATGATTAAATATGAGACTTGAATACCTAAATCTCTTCCTTGATTTAGTCAGACTTAGCTGATTTGATCAAAAGGGTACTATAAATCATTTAGCAGCAGAGATTAAAATTTAGCTCTCCTGATTTTGCGTCTGGCATTAACTAACAGGCTATTGCTTCCCCGTGTTCTCTGCAGGTGTGATGTTTCACCACTATGACTTCCCATGGTCACTGGGAGAGACTCAAAATGTAGAGGAATTGTTGGATATCCTGATCCTGTTCCTGGAACACAGCGGGACGGATTCAGCCCTTGGCTGCAGAGGTGACAATTCTGGAGCCACTCTGCTATACCTGAAAGCAGGACCAAGCAGGATTTGCGCCACAGTAGGGTGACTACTAAATTCAGAACACTCGTCTGCCCATAGCAGGGAATCTGTGCTTGATATTTAGCACTCATATTCAGCTGGGATTGAAGGCATTTCCACACAGAGCATGTCAAAGATTCCTGACTGAGTTCCTACTGGATCCGGTACAGAGCCACAAGAAATTCTGGCTTAATCTTCAAAACAATTTATAAATACCAGAAAAAAAAAAAAAGCCCCAAACTGATGCTGCCTCTGCTTTGGAGGGTGTTCACTGACAGCACCGCAGAAATAGCTGCTTCCCTGCCTGGGATACACATTCCCACACTGGTCAGGTTTCCACTGAACAAACCAGTAGGAAATGGTAACCTGCACCCACTGATGCTCACCTTGCTAACAGAAGGGAGAGGGACGAGTGTGTGGAAGTCAGGGTGGCAAAAATGATGGGAAATGGGCAGTTTCCAATCCATTAGAAGCTGATTTGCTACTTCTCTATACAACCTTTTAATGAGGTTAATGAAGGAATTACAGAATAAACAAGTCTTCTAGGGAACCACAGTCCCTTCTAGGAACCTTTCAGACATCCTAAACTCAGGATGTAATCCAGAACTGAATGCTTGTTGCAGTGTCAAGTCTCCGACATGTAACATGAGAAGAGACAAATGCCTGTTGGCAGTTTTTTACTCTATGACATTTTAATATTAAAAGCATCACTGTTTAGTAAGTACATTACCTTTTCAAGGTGCATGGTTTCTCACCAACAAAAACCCTCCTGGATTTTCCACAGTTTAGGTATTTTCCAGATACAGTTAGCAATGTTCCTCCAGATTTGGGGCCATAGGTGGGAGAGATACTTGTTATTACAGGATTCTGAGGGGGGTGGTAAAAATAAGAAAAATGGCTTGTTAAATTATTAGGAAGATATTATTATCATCATCATAATTATAATTATTATTGTTATCATTAAGAATCTTAAACTACATATTAGTATTTCCATGAAGTAATAAAAAAGCAAGCAAGAATATAGAATTGCCATATCAAACTGAACTTGTTAGAAGTCTCCTTCCAGTTAATATTGAAGTTAATTTTGACAAAAAGGTTTTAATCACAGTGCTTACCACATATGAAAATGTACTGAATAGTGTTTTGCCATGTCCAACAGAAATACTACTGGATATATTAAAACTTGGATTTTTTGCAGAAGGAACTGTGCATTCCAGCCTTTGGAAAACAAGGAAAAAGATGGGATTACATTTTTCTTTTCTTATCTGGCTTGATTTTTTTTGGTATTAAAATAGAACCACTTCAAACTCATAATAGCAGAGGATCCATACTAAACCAATCATCAATCTATGCGTGTCATGGACATTTCAGAAATAACAGCTAAAAGAACTGTGGTCATCCTCTTTAATGCTAAATACAAACAATGTGGTGTTTACACATGGCCAGAGAAAATAATTGCAGTATACCAAATAAATTTCAGAAAAAAAAAGAAGCATGCTAGAGAAAACAAATACCTCCCATACAATGGCTGAGTTGGTTTTTGGAATTTTTCTTTAGTGCCAATTTTTTTCCAGACAACTGGATTAGAAAAAAATGCATCGTGTACACGTTTGTTGTATACATTTAAATGTTACCAAAAATTAAACTTGAACTTCTGTGGCAAGATGTGGCAATGTATTACATTACATTTGCACAGTCTCATACATGAGCGAGTCTCCCTAAATCATTTTGTTTTCATTAAGACTGTTCAGGAAAGCAGTGAGGTGAGTGGTCAATGCTTCTGGAGGGTGATATTTTATTATTATATACAAAGAAATAGGTGAAGCCATGCCATGATTTGCACGTTGCTTTGATGGAAGCTTATGATTGGCTTTGAAGTGAGAGAGGATATTCACTGAACTTCCTATTTCTTCAAGATAACAGCCAGCATAACCTCTGTCTTAAACTTAAGCCATTATCCCACTGTCTCAAATACTTATTTCTAAGGAGGAGGAGAAGAGGTGCAGCTGAAGGTCATAAACCTCTGGATGACGGAATACCTGCATCTCCTAACATTTCTCTCCAGCAGCTTCACAGATCAGGAAGACGGAGGTGACATAACTGAGTCCAGCAGGATCCCAGCCAAAGGAACCTGCCCCCTTTTCAAACCTTTGAATAGTTTCGTTCTTGCCAGCTCCCACAGATGTTGAACAGCATTCACAGACAAACCAGGAAAAGCTGCTGCAGGAGCTATCAGCATTATCTAGATTTATTTGATCTCCAATTCAAGCACTTTTTTTCTTGGGGAGCTTATCAAACCAAGGGATTGTCTCCTGTTAGAAATTTCAGAATTGGAGATGACCAAATGTTTACATCATAAAAATATCCATACCATATAAAGAACATCTGTATAAAAGAAGATGAATATTTTAGATTTCTTACTTGTTTTTGTTGCTAGATTTTCCTTCCAGGGCACAAATTTGTCCACCAATATGGACTACTGTATTTTTTAATTCAAATTTATTATTTTTGCTGAATCCAAAGTCCCATCCACACAGTGTCAGTTTTGTCCCACCTTCTAAGGGAGCGCTGCTTGGAACAATCTGTTGGAGAAAACAATAATTAAAATTTGCATTAGTTACATCAGGTTTTCTTGAACTTCAAATGGAGTTAAAGAATGTGCAAAGGAATAATTTTAGAAAGGCATTTCTTCTTGTAGACTATGTCCTACCATTCATCTTAATTGTTCTTCACCTTTCATTTGTCACATTATGAGCTTTCTCTGACAGTAGCAATAAATAACAAAACCTATACTAGAAAGCTTTGAAGGATAGTGTTTAGGGGCACTGAACAAGCTGTGCATTGTAATAGTCTTTTAAATCCTGCCGTTCTTGTCTTCCACATCTTATTTCTGGCATGTTAAACATACAATGTACTTATTTTGTTAGAAGCTGAATGCTGAACATAAAAGAGCCCCAAAATGACCATTTTTTGTCAGCTTGATATCAGAGTGAAGTAGCTTCAAAGACACCAAAATCCAATATTGCGTTGTCTGTGATAAAGTTAGCATGACTTCTGCTATTCTTTACTTAAATCTTTTACATTTGGTCACCTCGAATTTCAAGTTAAAAATAAACTACCCCTCAGAAACACACAGACAATCTACAAAGGAAATGTTTGGGGTTTTTTTTCTGTATATTGTAAATTGTCCTGTAAAATGTAACAATGGTGGGAAAAATGTAGGAACACTATAGAATTCTTACAATACTCAGTAAAAGTACTGGTCAGTACTGACAGTAAAAAAAAAAAAAAAAAAAAAAGGAACCATTTTCTGTTTTGTANTGGTTCTGGGTTTATGGAGACTTTCAACAACACTGCATAATTTTGCAAACATACCAGTACCACTGGATAAACAAAGAATTAAAGACTGAATTTATACTTGTGGTCATAGTGCACAAATGTCTTAGAATTAATGCTTTACTGATAGTAAATTTTCCCCTAAAATGCAATACAGCTGTGCCTTTCAAAGGATTCAACTTTATTTTCAAGCTAAAAGGCAAGTGTCTGAAAGATACTTGGCCATTATTTTATCTGGAAATCCAGTAAGACAGCACATTTCTTTTCAACTCACTTGTAGCTATACTTCAAGACTCTCACAAATGAACTATTGTAGATAGAAAGGCAGCTGAAGAATACTTCAAAAGAATTATACCATATATTCTATATGGGGAAATTTACTGCCCCCATTAGAAAGCAGACAAAGAGTCTGATCTAAAATGCACTGCAACCAGTAGGAATCTTTCCTATTTTAATGAACTTTGAATCAGCTCTCAAGGAGCAATGAAGAAGAAACCTGTGCAGGACCATTACTTCTGCACAAACCCCATAAAAAAGGAGTGATGCTTGCACAGCCCCCTGACACACAACACTGCAGCTAAGAGCGTGGAGCAGTACTGTATCCTGCAGAGTCCATGCTGTTCCCAGCTTTAACTTTCCCTTATTTCTTTGTCTTTTTCTTCAAACTCTCTGGATTGACTTCAGATCCTAGTTCTCCCTCTACTTAATATCTCAGCACGCTATCTATTTTTGGAGTAACAAAACCCTAGCAGAAACTGAAATTGCTCTGTGGGGGTACAGGATGTTTCGTACAATAATGCACTGACGTGTGGCACTTGAAAAGTATGAAATGTAATCCATAAGTTAGAAAAATAAAGGCGTTAAAATCACACTTCATGAAGCCATGCAGAATAAAAACCAAAGGCACTTAACTGGTTTTGAGTGACCTCATCTGCCAGAAGAGACTTGTGATAGCAGCCCTTATAGCTTAATTAAAGGAGAGTGAAAGCATTTACTGCATTCTGCCAGCAAATGTAGGAGGCAAGACTTCTAAGTAGATCGCAAACAATGAACCAAATCTTACACTTTTTAATTTAAGTTCTGCAGAAATTCCCCCAGAGTGTTTTTATTAATTATGTTTATTCCACTTCTTCCGTACAATGAAACCACCAAAAGCCAAATGCAGTTTCACAGACTTGGGAGCGTCAACAGTAAGGAATTGCAAACCCCCTAGACACTGAAGATTATGTAAACCACTTCTGTGTGCTTAAATAGAACCATACAATAATTAGGGCTGGAAGGGACCTTAAAAATCATCTAGTTCCAACCCCCTCCCTGCCATGAGCAAGGACATTTCTCACTTGACCAGGCTGCTCAAGGCCCCATACAACGCGGCCTTGAACACTGCCAGGAAGGGGGCATTGACCAACACCTCATGCATGTAGTATCAGAAATCAAATTACAAATTTGACGTGAAAATACTGTTAAATTGAGAAGTTCTCTATAGCAAGAAAACTCCACTGATAAGGTGGAGTAAGTCCTGATGCAAGGCACGATGTTCTGCTTCTCCCTGCAGCTCCCTGGCCTTTGGGTTCGGGAAGAGAAAGAGAACTTTTTCATTCTGGAAAACATTTAAAGTATTGTGTTTTTCTTTTGTTTATGTTGACAGACATTATGCTAATATCCACAGACTTTATAAATTGTGGAAGAAAGTGTCCATTTATTAAAGTTTCAACAGCCCATTCATTTTAATTAAGAGACAAGAACATGTACAGGCCACATGTGAAATTTCCAGCACAACCTCCAACCTAAACAGGCAGCAGGCCTGATGTTCTTGATATGTGAGAGACAAAAGCCAGCTAAAATGACTCACTTCAAAAACAACAACAAACCATAGCAGATTTTTAACCACAACAAAGAATCAAAAGGGAGACCAAATTATTTCTTCTTTTACGCTCTTCTCCTTTCTGCGCGACCTGAACGCTGCACACAGATGCCTGCAATTTGTTCCAGCACCAAGTGATCTCCGAGGAACCTCCTCTGAGTCCCCTGGCTTTCATCTAGCACTGTCTGTGCTGACAAAGCATAACTTGGTGTTGTCAGAGGTGGTGGATAGCATTGGGATACAGTGCCTAAGCACGGTGTGGGAGATCCCCATTTTGGTGGGGATGAATCCTGGTGCCAGCCATGCTGTGCTGTCTGTAGCTGGGGGGTGTGTGCCTGGGCAAAGCTGGAGCGATGCGCTCCTCACAGGGCTGAGTTACAGGGCTGGTCCCCACCACCCACAGCTCCAAGGAAAAGTGCTTAAAGCAGGGCAGAGAGATGAAGGTTCTACAGCACTCCATGGCAAAATGCTGGGTTTCTTCTCTGCCACCTGACATGACAGGAAAATACCTTTTTTCCCCTCCATTGTGCATTATTCTGTATAATAACCTGGGAAAACTTTGTTAGAAACTTAGCTCATGTCCATTGGACCTAACCCTTGGAGAAGCTCTGTATTCCCCTCAGGTTAAAGTGATCATATGACATATCTCTAGCAATTTGTCCTCTGAAAGCTGCGAAATACTGGGGAGGGGGGGATGGACTTTGGACTGAATTTCATACTATGCAAAGCAGGTCATCCTCTGTTTGTTAGGAACAAAACAAGCTTGTTTCTCACATTTTATGTATATGGGTTTAAAGACAGATCAGAAGATGATGAATAATCTGTTTTCTATTTTTTTCAGTAATAATGTTAAATGTCATGGTCCAGTAGAGCATGAAATCTGTCCTAACAGCTAGCAATCCAAAGGGATTTAAGTACTCAGCTGCATTCTTTTTCCTTACTAGCCTTCTAGAAGCGACTTCTATCAATGTGGACATGCTGTAATTTGAGATTCGCTTTAAGATCCATCAGTGCCACAGATCCATATTCATTACAGGGATAGACTGTGCTCATGCTGAGCATGCAGGGATGAGCCGTGCCGGGAAAGGGAGCACTCAGCCAGCCCTATGCCTGCTCCCACTGCCCCTCATCCATGGCTTGCTCCCTTGGATGAATCCTCCCCACGACTTCTTAGGGACTGCAGAGGATGCATCTCTCAGGTTAAGCATCTCTGCATGGGCTCCAGGAACTTGGTTCTTAAATCTGCTGAGTGTATAGCCTCATAATTGAAATTAAAGAGGGTTACAAGAGTTCAGCACCTCTAAAAATCAGAAACTAAGCAGTTCAGAGCTTAGAAAACTTTTTTTGAGGCATGGCAATATACAGACACTGCTGGAAAGTTTTACCAAGAAAAAGATATTAATGGATGCCACTTGTGCTTGAGTTCTAGGAAAGACTAAAAGATCTATGCAGGATAGTTATGATTAGCTTGGTCCTGCAGAGGTATATAAAAATGTATCAGGACTGATTCTCTGTGTATCCCTTTGAATTGGTGATTTATAGTCTCATACAAATTAAGGCCAGAAAGAACTACTTGACCAACTAATACAGCTTTTATGAAATAAATGTGTCCTTGAGTAAAGTGAAACATGGCTATCAACATTTCGCACAGCAAAGTTTCTACATCTCCTTTCCCAAAAGTAAATGGCAATGGAAGTCAAGGCAAACAACCCTCTCTTTTAATCCGTTCTGGGTTTGATTCCTATAATGCTTCATAGTTCATAGAACTTTGCCTGTATGAATCCTAAATTTTGTATCTGAAAGGTGAACATGGAAAGGAAAAATCCCTGCAAGTGTGTGTTCCTAGATTTCTTCCTAGATCAATAGCAGTTTGGGCTGCCTACTCTTTAAAAAGCTGTTGCATATAAAATCAACTGCCTGGTTGAAAGGAATATATTATTTATTTTAAAAAAACTTTTGTCTCCCTTTCTCTCTGAGAGTTTAGCATGTGAAATTTTCATTTCCATTTAAAAGCTGTATGCCCATAAAAGAAAACATAGTTTTACTACATGCTGCAGTTTAAATGCATTAACAAAAGTAAATGGGCGTAAGTGCTACCAGAAAGTTTTATGCTTGTTTTTCCCTCAGTTTTCTAGTCTGTTAAGTGCCCTATAAACTTCTGCCTTCACATCTATGTCACACTTCACATGGCATGGTTTGGTTACACAGCACAAATCCTGCATTAAACATAGCTGAATTTAAAGCAGAAATTTGCCAGTGTGGCTCTCTGTGTGGTTTCATTATTGTACACCCTGGGTTTTGGTTGGCTGGCAGCAGCCTCCAGTTGTCTCCATCTTAGGGAGGGCCACAGCTACAAGCTTGAACCCCTTGGTACAGTGTGGATCAATGCAGACAAGGAGCTGGGGAGGTACGATAGGAAAAACCATCTTCCCCAGGGTAGTCCTTTGGCTGACAGCTCTGTTACAGAGCTTAGGTAGGCCAGAGAGAGACTTCTCCCCACAGGGAAACAGAATCACAGTTATCAGAGTCACGGACTGGTGGGGGTTGGAAGAGACCTCTGGAGACCATTTAGTCCAACCCCTCTGCTAAAAGTCGCACAGCATTGTGTTCAGGCAGGTTTTGAATATCTCCAGAGAAGGAGACTCCACAGCCTCCTTGGGCAGCCTGTCCCAGTGCTCTGTCACCCTCAGAGTGAAAAGGTTTTTCCTCATGTTCAGATGGAACTTCCTGTGTTCCAGTTTGTGCTCATTTCCCCTTATCATGTCACTGGGCACCACTGAAAAGTCTCATCCCATCCTCTAAAAATGCACCCATCAGATATTTCTAAGTATTGATGAGATCATCGCCTTTTCCTCTTCCATTGCTGGAGCCAGCGTAGGGTTGGATGAGGATCTGGGGGTGGAGACCTCCTGCGCTGGCCATGGCAGCTCTGAGCAAGAAATGGTTTCCTCCACCTCCGTCCTTTGAGAGGGGTCTGAGAGGGTGTCCCTTGTGACTGGCCTTTCCCATCAGACCCCTGCGAGCCTGGCTCAGAACCACATTGGTTTCCCACCACAAGTGCTCTGCAGGACAAAGGAGGATCATCAAACAGACCTGTCCACCAAAGGCCTGCAGCCTCCAGGAAGAGTACATGCATCCAGCCGGAGGCTTTATGGACATTGAGGGGAAGTCAAGGAGAGCAAACACTTCATTTATTGTAATTGTGTAAAGACAAACAGAAAAACTCCGCTGAGCACAGACCATATCCCTTCAGAAAGAAATATGAGAAATCCACTGGTTTACCTCATGAACTGTAGGCAAGCAGGTATCCTGTGTCCAGGTGCCACCTGGGCACTGGGGAGCCCTGAGGCACTGCTGGCTGCACCAGCCACACTGCATGAAGGGAGGTGCCAGCAGGCACTGGCTGCAGGACCTGAAGTGATGGCAGCCCGGCCCCTTCAGTGGGATCTTCGTTATCTGTCGGTGGAAAGAGATGACGCACAAGATCTTTTTAATACATGCACAGAGCAATAAGGAGAGTCTCTATTTATGCAGCACACTGTGGCACTACTCAGATTTCAGATGTGCAAGCCACAGTTCGACTTCTCTTTAGCTCAGTAATTACAGGATCTTATAAGTAATTTAACTGACATGATTTTAAATTCGCTTGGGAGAAACCCTAAAGGCATCTTAATGTTATATACAGTCACTACCAGCATCTGGTGTTTACTGCAAGATAGCATTTTTTGCTGATGGAAATAAAACCCAGCAGTGAGCTCCTCTCAGCTCTGCACTGGTTCTTGGAAAAAAACCCAGTATATCTTGTTATGGCTTAATTTATACATTTGTAAAAATAGGCACAATAGCTATTTCAACTTTGGCACGCTTCTTTAATACCTGTGACAAACTTAGAGCACGTGACTGCCCATGGATTTGGTTTTTAACACCTACCATCAAAATACCTATGGTATACCTAAAATTAGCATTTATATAATTCAAAATATCAGGATAGTTATGATTATAGTTACTCAAAATATACAAGCATTATTTCAATCTCAACATTAAAATTAGTATGCAATTACATTACTATATAAGTACACACACTACTATATAAGTGTACCATACTTCTTTACACTTTGGTACTTTCTTTTAACTTATTTTGGACATTTTCTTGAAGATTACTCTTATAAGTATCTCATACATTTCTAGTAAATGATTAATAACCATCTTTACTAACCGCTGATGTATTTCTGTAAATTCTTATAGGACTCGAGGGGTCAAATTATTGCTTACAATTATAGTTCGGGATTATCTGTAATATTATCTGCTGATGTTTTAAAGCCTCTCTACAATGCATATCTACTTATGACAAAAGTGTATTTATGACAGCTCTTCATCTTGTATTAACCCTTCACAAAAGCAGCCTTCAAACCTTGCTGTAAACACTGACTCCCAATTATAAACACACTCACATAGCTCTCCCTGCTCCCCCCCTCCCCAGAAAAAAGTTATCACATTATGACACAAACCAATAAAAGTCAGGAAACTGTGAGCACCATTCTTTCTTTGAGAGCCATTGTGTGGGTTTTTTTCTTTGCCAGCACTTGAATTAAGGACTGAGTTTCAGCCTTAAAATTTGCATTTCCTGGCTTTTGTTGGTTTATATCACAGCTCTTAATGTTATTTAAACATTTCTCAATATTAGGCTGTTGGTTTGTTTAGTAGGGGTGGGGGAAACATCTTGGAGGAAACTTGCCTTCCCACTGTTCCCAAGGGAATGGCAAGGCTGGGAGGATGCAGAGCATAAAGCGGCAGTGGGAACAGTTGCTCTTTCTGAAAGTTGCTGCTCTGACAGCGCACAGGAGGCTTAGCTTATGAACCACTCACCTTTTTCCCAGTCACTACCAGGGTATAACCATCATCTGCTAATGAATTCTCGACAACAACCTGGGGGGAGACAGGGTGGGAGTCTAGCTGAAAGCTGACGTGCGGAGTTGTGGGTTCCGAACGGGAAACCACTATCTAAGAAAGAAAGAAATTGGGAAAATCAGCAGGCAGTGTGTGACACAAATGCATGATGCTCAGCAGTCTCGCATTCCTACCACTTCTCTGCTTGCATTAATTACTTTGCATTACACTGCATAATATTTTGCATAATGTTCCATCATGATCTGATTAAAGCGCTATAAAATCTACTTTATTTAACACAGCAAAATCATGGCTGTTGGAGCATCCTCAAAATACATCATATTTATTAAAATATCAAGGAGTCAATGCATGTTTTCTAGTCCTTTAATTTAGGTGTTTATAAATTAAACATAAAAAATGAAGATAGGTCCTTTAGTCAGCCTTTATTTAAGAAAGAAGAATTTTACCTACAACATGTATTGTAAAACAATCTTAAAACTCCAAAAGGCTTTCAAAAGTCAAAGATATTTCCATTTGTTCTCACACTGGTCCTTCAGTTTGAAAAGTAAACTTTACCCTGTGTCAATAGTATCTGGTATTGACGTAGGTGGGGCAATTTGACTGCAAAGTTACGGCAGGCACAAGTTGTGCTGTACCATGAGCAGCTCTGCAGAGCTATGGGTACACCAACCTCCGCTCCAAAAGCTGATGAGGTGGTTCCTGCTACAGACAGGCTCTTTGCAAGATGCGTCTAGGCACCCCGAGATCTGGCTCCTGATGATTTCTGCGAGAGCTGTGTGTCCAGGACAGCGCAATGAAAGCACCTCTTAAATAACAGGGAGAGCTGGAGGCTTCTCTTGGAAGATGTTCCAAAACGGGAGCCTAATCTATTTGTGCTGAAACCCCTTTGCAGGAGCCTATCTCTCTCTCTCTCTCTCTCTCTCTCTCTCTCTCTCTCTCTCTCGATTTTAGGAGATCTTAGGAAGATTAGTCACACCAGTATGAAATTCCCCCACTAGTCATCTCTCTGCATCTTGAGTTACCTAAGTACTTCTGAGAATCTGGGTCAATTGCTGCGAACGCACGCTTAACTTTACTACTGTAACTTTGTTGACTTTAATGGGATGAGTCATGGCTGTTAAGCACAGGCAGATTGGGGGGGGGATACTCGATAGCGAGATTTTATAGGCTTGGGACTGCAATCCAGAGGGATGTGCACCCGGACGCAATAGCATCAGGCAACAAAGGCAGAGGATTGTTTACACGAGGAAAGATCATGTTCGTGTTTCAAAAGCTGCATCACGTGTAGTTTACTTAAGGAATTTAGATAATCAACGTTTGCTGAGAAGTTGAGATTCAATGGAGTTCATTATTTTAAAAAGATTGAAGCCATTCTGGAAATAACTTGTATGTCAAATGTTTATTTTTTCACTATAATGAAGCTTTTCTTCTGACTCCGAAGTCGGAACAGCCAGGACATTGACTTACACGGTTTCACTGGCTTTTCGCGCTGCCAAGGTCTTTCAACAAGATGGCTGACTCCAAAACCTGACTTAGAGATCCTGTAATTACAGCTGATGTTTTGCTGTAATTCAAGACTTAAAGAAAATATATGAGCAGTTAATTCACAGGGCCAAGTGCTTCACATGCCAGTGGTATTTACAGTTTGGGGTTGCAAGAGGTTTTTTTCGTTAAAATTAAACTGATTTTGTTAAAGACTGCTGTGGCTTTGTTTTGCAGTACAGAAAGCACAGCGTTTGGAAATCAATAAGGTCTGATCATTTTCAATGACACAGAAGTATGGTCTCTGACTCAGTATATTAGAGCATGAGCTCTGTTTTTGTATTCAGGACAATGAAAAATAGAATTGGCTGCAAAGCTGCATGAAAAAAGCTTGATTAATGTTGGCATTATGGGGAGAGGTAGCACCACAGCTGCAAATACCTTTTTAGTTGATCATTAGCCGTGTCTCATCTTGAATGCCCACTGCTATAAAATGCTAAGAATTCTTTTCTATCATTAATCCAGGCTTCCTCTTATTGCCAAGCATTCTTTCTGATTGAGCCACAGTGTTAACTCTTTAAACACATCTGCGTTGCAACACCATGCAACATACATGAAAACTTGGATCCCATCCCTACAACACTGGAAGAATTACTCAGTACTTTAAACACTGATGGACCTTTATTTTACTGAGGCTGATAGTCAATCACCTCCTTAAAGCTGCAAGTGAATAGGCTTTGACCTCGTGGCATTCAGGGAGCTCAAATTAAAACTTTCTAACTCATACTGGACTATAGAATAAAAGTTTGGAGTTTGCTTAAAACTAATCTACTAGGCTGCAGTCCTGCCATAACAGATGCTAGATTCAAAAATACCCTTTATGATCTATATAACTGTGTGGTTTTTGCAGGCATCAACCCAGTCCTTGAAATTCTGTCTCACCCTTATCCAACATAATCCTGAAGAAAATAGCAATTTGAAGACAGCTTCTACAGCAGGAAGAAGAGGCTAGTACTACATAGTACACCAGTGTCATTCTCAGGAACCTGATTTTTATTCCTTGGGACTTGATTGCTTTGCATACAATGTGCCTCTAATCTACTGTAGACCTACCACCATACAGGGGCTACTTCTCCTGTGGAAATGGTTCAGTACTACAGGATTTCTCTTTGCAAAGACTATAAAGTGCTGGTTTGGTTTTCTGGTGGGGAATGATGTTGGGTTCTTTTATTTTTTTACATTTAATAATTAATTTAATAGCCAAGCATTTATCCAGATCATAAGAGAAATAAAGTACATCTCTGCACCTGCACTCAAGCCATTAGGAGTGAGGGAAGGTCTTGCACAGATAAATAATTGACTAAAAGGTAACAAACAGATGTTAGCAGTGAAGGGTCTGTCCCTGCAATAGTGAGAAGACACCAGAGGTGTTTTGCAAGGTGTCTGTGCTGGGATCCATACTATCCCACAAACCCATACATGAGTTGGAAAAGTGGTTGAGCAGTTCAGTTACAAAGTTTGCTGATGATCCGCAAGTATTCAAAGTGATAAGGATGAGGACAGACTATGAAGGATGGCAGAAGAATTTACCAGACATCATGTCAAGGCAATAAAATGGCAGGTGAAATACAACAAAGAAGATTAATTTAAAGCTGTATATGATAGATAGTTCCATGAAAACATCATCTCACTGCTCTGCACCAGTCAAAAAAGAACTACCAAAAACCTAAATAAAAAGTATCAGAAAAGAATTACAGACAAATAAGAAAACATCTTGACATCATACAAATTTACGCCTTGCCTGAACCTTGAATTCTTTGTGCAGTTCTTGTTGCCTCATTGCAAGAACAGTATGTTAAAATGGGGAAAGAGTTCAGGAAAGCATAACAAAGGTGATCAAAAGTCTGTTGTGAACAACTGAGTAGGGAAGGTGTTGAAACACTATGAAAAAGGCATATAGAATCACAAGTGGATAGAGACTGACCATTTATGTTCTTCTAATAAAAGAACTTAACACCATCAAAAGACAAAAGGGAGAGCCAGATTCAAAGCAAACAAAAGAGTAAGACTTCCTAGCAATTTGTGATGTCCTATGAGATACCTTGCTGAAGGATGGGAATGCAAAAGGAATACACATTCAAAGGTATGTGGAAAGAGCTAAACAGAAAAACCCCAATACCTCAGGAAATCCCTAGAATGGAAAATAGTTAGAGGCTTGAAGAAGGTCTTAGGCACGTTGCCTGGATCCCTAAGCATCCACTTCGCATGGGGGCAAGTGACAGAGCAGTGAACTAGATTGACCATTCCACAGCATCCTAGAATCACAGAATGGTTTGATTTGGAAGGGACTTGAAAATCCATCTAGTTCCAAGATGGGCAGGGACACTCTCCCCCATGTCAGGCTACTCAAGTCCCCATCCAACCTAGCCTTGAACACTGACAGGGAGGGGGCAGCCACAGCTTCTCTGGGCAACCTGTTTCAGTACCTCATGGCGCAGAATTTCTTCCCTATATTGGATCTAAATCTACCCGCTTTCAGATTAAAGCCCTTAACCCTTGTCCTGTCACTAAATTCCCTTGTAAACAGTCCGTCTCCATCTTTCCTGTAGGCCCCTTCAGGTACTGGAAAGCTACTATAAGGTCTCCCAAGAGACTCCTCCAGGCTGAACAAGCCCAACTCTCTCAGTCTGTCTGCATTGGAGAGATGCTCTATTCCTGTGATCATCTCTGTGGTTCTGCACTGGACTCGTTCCAACAGGTCCATNTGGCGCAGAATTTCTTCCCTATATTGGATCTAAATCTACCCGCTTTCAGATTAAAGCCCTTAACCCTTGTCCTGTCACTAAATTCCCTTGTAAACAGTCCGTCTCCATCTTTCCTGTAGGCCCCTTCAGGTACTGGAAAGCTACTATAAGGTCTCCCAAGAGACTCCTCCAGGCTGAACAAGCCCAACTCTCTCAGTCTGTCTGCATTGGAGAGATGCTCTATTCCTGTGATCATCTCTGTGGTTCTGCACTGGACTCGTTCCAACAGGTCCATGTCTTTCTCGTACTAGGGACCCAGAGCTGGACACAGTACTCTAGGTGGGGTCTCGCAAGAGCAGAGTAGAAGGGGAGAATCACCTCCCTTGATCTGCTGATCATGTCAGTTTTGATGCAGCCAACGTGATTCTTCTGATGTTCTTACAAATAACCTTTCTGAGAATCATATTCATTATCAATAATGAATCCCAGACATACTTCTCAAATCCAACACAACATTTGTGTCTCTCTTGAATAGAGAAAAAAAAAAGTAGTCTTTCAGCACAGCTCAAAGTACTCCCTTGAACATAACAATGACCTATTTATTAATTAATAGATCCTTAATACTGGAGTTCCATGATCACTTAGGTCCATGTGCATTAAAATAATGCATTAAAATATTATTTCATTGCCATCAGCTAGTATCGATGTTAAGAAGACTTGACTCGAGGTTTATGCATAACATGGAAAATTAAGACTGTAATAACTGGGGTTGAAAACCAGCATGCAACGGCTTTTTTTCCAAAATCATTCTGATGCCCAGTTCTGCTAGTCAGCAGGATTGAATTACAAATGTTACTGTCTGCACGCTGAAATATCTTCTGCAAAAACGAGAGGCCTCCTAAAAGCAATCCCATCTAAGTATCACATTGTTATTGTTTCCCTAGATGTCTGGCAGGTGTAGGCCATTACCCGGCAGAGATAGGCTCAGGGTTAACTTTATTGTGTAACGCCTCAAATGCCCTGGGATATGCAGCGTGGCCTTGCAAAGGGCACATACGTAGCTCTCTCAGTGCTGTATATCATTCTAATCCATGGAGAGTATAATGGATCTCCCCTGAAGGGTGTAAGCTTTTCTACCCAAACTGAATATTAAAACATGTGTGCTCTCAAAACAGTTATTTGACACCAGGTGTTAATTTTAATATGACTATACAGATTTTGTGTTATGCAAGATCTGTTTGGTTTTTTTTTCTGTGAGCATCAATCTTTACCACATAATGAAATGGTGGTACAAAAGTGTTAAAAGTTAAGCTATAGATATAAAAATGTTACATATCAAGAGTTTGCTGCAGTTTTCTGTTTGTTTAAAAATGACAAAGTGGGACAGATTGCAACCATTCACATTCCCACAAATGCACGTGTGCGTAGTTTGCCCTTTAACTCATTCAGACTGCCAGTACTGACCAGCCAGGTGAGCTGCTGGGACAGCCTTTGCAACAGAAATCCCATCACTTTTCCCTCCTTCTCGCTCTGTAGGGTTAAAGGTCCATGCTCATGTATTTCCTTACCTTCCTGCAGTTGCTTCCAACATGGTTTCCCACTTGCACTGGTGGGTTTCATAATAACATTTGTCTAGTGGGACAGGAACTGGATGAAAAAAAGTTTGAACAATTTGAAGGTGGTAATAGCTTCCAGTATATCACGGTATAAACTGGATTTGAATGACAAGATGCTGAAGATACAAACTTCCTTGCTCTGCAGCAACTCATTCTGCTGATAGACACCATGGCTTTGAGCCTTGATTCCTGGAGTGACGAGGCCCTGCCACTTTGCTGTTTGCAAGAAGAGAGCGATGCTGAGGGCTTGGCTCTCGCTGAATTCTGGGACAAATTTTTCCAGGCCTTGACTGCAGTTACAAATAAAAAGCAGATGTGATTATTTCTGTCTATACTAATTTCTGTAGCATGCATTATGTTCCCTGGCATGTAATCCATGAAAGCAGCTCTGACACATGCTAATTTCTCTCTTTTCAGGGAAATGAGATGTGTATTAAAGTTTGGTGGTAGTGGTGTTTGTTTTTAATCATAAGTGTTCCCGGGAAATGAGTGTGATTATCAAGCATTCTGTCTACTTGGATGTGAAAGTCAACAAGTTCGTGCTCAGTGTGTGAATATTTCCCAGACCACTGATCTGTGCGAGCTCCGTCCGTATTTCTCATTGGACAGAATCAGGGGCACCAAATGAAATAAGGCAGCAAGTTATGGAAACCCCAAGAAGGGACGCCCTTCATCATTCAAAGTGAAATGAAATTATGAAAGTCATTTTCATAGCATACCATGGAGGACAAACCAAACAAATCATTTTAAAAAACAATAAGCAAAATTGATGGAGGAGAAGTCCATAAAGTACTATTCAATGACAGATACAGGTGCAATTTCCAGCTTAGAGAATCTTGGGGTCATTGAGTGCCAGAAGCAGGAGGGACCTGGGAGAAGTATCACTGTCATTTTTACTTGCCTCATGACTATCCCTTTTCCACCCAGGCCCCTGTGGACACAGGAAACTCTCTCCTTGAACCTTTATTCTAACCCCGTACATCCTCTCTTAGCTAAAAATACAGTTAAAAATGCTGGGGTATAATGGATTCCTAGAATAAGGCTTATTATTGTTCTGTATTGTTTTGCGTCTAACAAGTGCAGAGAGGCGCTGACAGGGGTGAGAGGCCTATTAGGGGATGTGCTCTACTCCAACAAGGACTATCCATGCCATCATGCTTTGGTTATCGTGCCCTTAGCCATTTTCAGTCCAGAATCTGTTCAGACATGACAGTGCGTGACCGTGTTTTGTTAATGCTTGGCTTCTCAGCTAGAGCTGGCTCATGTCCAGCTAGATTGGACAAGATTGCAACTAGCATGTAGCTGACTGCATCTCTGGGTGTACATATACCCACAGGAAGACCCTTTCCTTACCTCTGGGAGCAACAGGATGGATGTCCTACAGCCCCGTGAACTTAAAGGGGGGCACAGGGGAGCTCCTTGCTCCACACACAGCCCAGCACTGCCTCACTATGACAGTTTCACTGGTATAATCAGAAGGATCAGATGGCCCTGCTGCCAAAATTGCAGCTAAAGAGAATAGTTGCTCATGGCAGTTGTGACATATTCAGTGAAAACTTCTCAATCCCCCTCTTCCTCAAGAAACTCACCAACAGTAGTGCATTTTCTTGGGCTTTACAACTTGGTGAGGCCAGCTTCAAGCGTAGGGAGCACATACAGTATTCTATTTTCAAATATAGTGTTTTGCCGAAAACCAGCCTCTCCATGCATCAAGGATATCACCTCTTTTTCATTGTTAAGGCAAGACCAAATGTGAGCTTTTCAGAGTAAATCTTGTAAATCTTGTAAAACTTGCTCATATCCCACTCTCCCCAGAGTTATCAGAAAGATTTCCCCTTCCTGAAGAACTTTGCTCTCTTCTTCATCACTCAAAAGTCACTCTAAATAATACCAAGCTCCAGGCAAAAAAAAAAAAAAAACACCAACCAACCAACCAACCAAGCAAAAATACTCACCCAAAACCAAACCTCAGAACTGTGCAACTCTAGAAGATAATTTATTTCAATATATCATGGCTTGGGTTTTCTTCTGACAAACTATAATTTTCCAAAATACTGGCTGGTAATGCAAGTGTCTTTTCCAGTCCTACACTTAGTACAGCTTCTTTGGCTTGAGCTGAGTAAGGCTGCTTTACACCAGCTGAAAATCTGATTCCCCAACTACAGCAGTGTGACTGGGTGCTGTTTTCTAATCAAATAACCACTGTGAAATACCTGATTCACTTTGCACCCAACAGCTGTACTTTCAGCCTGTGTTCCCAGTCACACTCTGAAAAAAAGGACAATAAGAAAGGCTGAAACAGCTGCAACTTCTCGGCAGAAAAGAAAAAAAAAGAGAAAAGAAGGGGGAGAAAAAATTATTGTCGTCAGGTTCCAGCTTAGGAAGGAAGTAAAACCATTTTTCTTTTCTGTCTCATGCATGTCAGCTGTCTTAGAAAAATTATTACTGCTCTGTTTTGTAACACAAACTCCGCAATATTTGGTAAACTACAAACTCCAATCTATTCATGGCCAAATACAGATTTAACATTTCTGATGAAGCCAAAACACGCTTAGTATGTCAATGGGCTGCAATTACTCTCCAGGAGAGCTTTGGAATTCACCTCCTGGCCCCAATTATCCTCCTTAAAAGAACTCATGAATCTTCTGTATTTGGACCATCCAGATAGATTTGATTTTAGTTTTATATTTTGGCTAAAAACAATAAACTTGGAGTGAAGGAAGCTGTATTTCCTTTCAAGTATTAGTGCTTTCCAGGGCTGTTTAAGTGAATAATTCTATTTAATCACACCAAAAGCACAAGAAGAAAACAGCAGGTGAGTATCCTTGGTTGAATACCTGCTTTTGAATTCTCAGTACTACTGGCTACTCAGATGACTTTTTCAGAATTAGAAAAATACAAGCTGTATTCTGAGTTGGGTCATTAGCGCAGTTTTGATGAGTAATGCTGTAAGTTTCAGTGGACTTGCTTGTAAAGATGGGAACTCTTCATTGTGATAAGTCCTTAAACAACTCAAAACTCTAGAACCAGGTAGCCATTATCTACAGAAGGAAAATCTTTGTTCTCAGAAACTAGATGTTAAGCCTTCTGTTCACTTTTCCAGAGATGATGAGCCATGTGATGAGTCATGTGGTAAAGAGGAAAAGATGGTTGGAGATGGAAACAGTCAAGAGATGAGTAGGAAGGCAGAAAGTGTTGGGTAGAAAGAACAAAGTGCAAAAGGAGATGAAAGAGAGAAAGAGAGAAAGAGAGAAAGAGAGAAAGAGAGAAAGAGAGAAAGAGAGAAAGAGAGAAAGAAAGAAAGAGAGAAAGAGAGAAAGAAAGAGAGAAAGAGAGAAAGAGAGAAAGAGAGAGAAAGAAAGAGAGAAAGAAAGAGAAAGAGAAAGAAAGAGAGAAAGAAAGAGAAAGTGAGAGAAAGAAAGAAAGAGAGAGAGAGAAAGAGAGAAAGAGAGAAAGAGAGAAAGAGAGAAAGAAAGAGAGAGANGAAAGAAAGAAAGAAAGAAAGAAAGAAAGAAAGAAAGAAAGAAAGAAAGAAAGAAAGAAAGAAAGAAAGAAAGAAAGAAAGAAAGAAAGAAAGAAAGAAAGAAAGAAAGAAAGAAAGAAAGAAAGAAAGAAAGAAAGAAAGAAAGAAAGAAAGAAAGAAAGAAAGAAAGAAAGAAAGAAAGAAAGAAAGAAAGAAAGAAAGAAAGAAAGAAAGAAAGAAAGAAAGAAAGAAAGAAAGAAAGAAAGAAAGAAAGAAAGAAAGAAAGAAAGAAAGAAAGAAAGAAAGAAAGAAAGAAAGAAAGAAAGAAAGAAAGAAAGAAAGAAAGAAAGAAAGAAAGAAAGAAAGAAAGAAAGAAAGAAAGAAAGAAAGAAAGAAAGAAAGAAAGAAAGAAAGAAAGAATCAAGGGCTGCTGATCAAGTATAAGCAAGAAAATAGGAGAATATGAAAAACATTTTCAAATAAATTTCTCCCAGCTTGAGTACCAGTAATTTGCTGCTGCACCTACCAGCTTCCACAGTGCAAGCTTGGTGCTTCAATGCAATTTAGGTGGCATGTACATTACATATTAAACAATTATTTTTTTCCCCACAAAATGTTTCCTGGCAATTAAAGAAAGCCCTAAAATACAGGGGGAAAAAAAGTGATTTCAATGTTCATTGCTTTCACAAAGTTGCTTCATATTTGAGTACTTCAGGGTGTGGTAGTCAGACAGAGGTACTATACTACTATTTCTTTTAATCTTACAGATGACCATTAGTGCTGAAATTTATGTCACAAACTAAATTGTCTAGATATTGTAAGATTTGGCGTTTAAAAGGGATACAAGATGAACTGGATTCACTGTAAGGGCTGAGCTTATTTTCCAATTTTAGAAACCTATATACGAGTTTTTTTTTTCTCTTTCTTTTAAATAGTTGGCATAGAAATATGTTTAGAAGACATTAATACGATGTGACCAATTTTAAAACAGGGTCCTTGACAGGTACGAGTTTGGTGAACTCTGAACAGCTAAAAATTACAAGTGGATTGCACAGGAAAATTCATTCCTGTACATGTACATACAGCTAAAAATATGAGTGCAAATGACTGTGCAAAAGTGAGAAGCCAAATAAGTGAAAAGCTGAGGATCCTTTGCAAGATGTTGCAGTGAATTCGTGAATGAAACATCAAATAACATGGTTACATTTCTTTGCTAAAATAGTGGTGAAGTGTTTGGAGATATCTTTTTTTATAAATTAAGTCCTTGTTAGATTATCCTGATTTTTTAACCCATTTTACTTCAGTAATGGTTATTTAATGGCTCAATTTTTAATGATATCCATCTCATTGTAGTTAATAGCTATATTTCCATAGAAACACTACAAATCTGCTGTAGTTGGGCATTTGCTAATGAACATGTTTGAAAGCACTTCCTAGAAAACTATTAGTGAAAAAGAAAAAAGGAAAAAAATAGATTTAGTCTAAGTGAACGTTAAATTCTGCAAAAATGCCGTGTCTGCTCTATCCTACAGACTTAGTATCCCTTCTGAAATCATTTAAAGGCAAAACAAATACTAACATTTTTATTTGTAGGTACCTTTGTTACAGATTGTCAGTATGATTATTCTCCTGTTTGGTGCACCAAACCCTCCAAGAAAGAGCTCCTACTTACTACATGAGCCTGCTGCTGACTTCCCCCATAACCCAAGCCAATCTAATTCAATGACGAGAATATTTCTGCTAATGGCAGTGTCCAGTTTACACAACGGCCTTTGTTTTGATCCGTAACTGAACCTAGAATGGGAAATGAGTTCTGGAAATCCCACAATTGTTTCTTGAGTTGGGCAAATATCAGAATGAAGTGTGTGGTGCAGGACTTGAATGAATAATTTAACAAATGTTACAAATAAAAATAATGCTGCCTTGTGTTTTCCACCAAAGCTCCCTAAAAGCTTTGTGACAGCCCAGAAGACATGCAGCGAGTGAGACAGTAGTTGTTACTAACTGTATTTTGTAGATAAGGAAATGGCTTCAGAAAGGTTAAACAGATTGCTCATGTTCACTGTGTGAGCCAGCATCTACATTTAAGAAGAGTGTAGGTTGCATCTGTGCTCAGTGCGTGGCTGTTAGCATCTGCTTTTTCTGCACTGAAGGCAAAGTGCAGCTTAAAGTTACCAAGGTCATCTTGGGAAGTTCAGGTAAAATTGGCTGGGTTGTCGCTGAACATATTGTTAAATTCTTATCTTCTAGGAGGAAAGAGAAACATGCTTTTCTCTAGCTTCTTCCTCTGTCCTTGTTGTAAATCACTTTGACCTCCCTCCCTGTAGGAGAACTATGGATTTTGCATTATGAGGCAGGTTCTGTGTTTAGTCTGTGCAGAAGACAGAAGTGGAGGTGGGGGATTCCCCTTGTCCAAGAAGGGTGACAGAAGTGGAATAACAAGTCCTGGGGATGGTATGTAACCCTACTTACTTTTAGTCGCAGGGTCAGAGAATGAATAGAGGGAGAGAAGAGAGGGGAGGCTTGTTAGTTAATCTTTTCTGATGACTTATACCACACAAAGATTTTTATGGAAAGGGGGAAGTGCCCAAGTGTTTTCTAATAGAAGGTTTTAGGAAATGGGAAAGCTGGAAGGCACAGCAACTCATGATGGCAAACTGAATCAGGTTTCAGTTAACGGCAGTTGGGGAACAACGCTACTAACTCAGATGGTTCTTTGCAGCCTACCGAGCAAGGAGGGCCAAAGACTGGTAATACCTCAGGAAGCCCACTAGAAGACAAATAATATTAGCAGAGTGAAAGAACACAGGTCTCTGGGTGTAAGAGGTATCCAGGCTGAGATGCACATCAAGACTGGACCCTGTGGCAGCAGGAGAAGCCAAGCTCTCTAAGGTGGTCATTGCTGGATGACAGTACTTTAAATAAGATGGGTAGATAAAGGAAGCCATCAGTACTTTCAGAGCATTTTATCTACTGTTGTTTGATTTTCACTGTCAAAGTTTTTAAAAGATTGTTGTCCCCATGGGTTAGATTTATTTCATTAGTCACCTACAAAGAAGTCATGTAATGCAATCTGCCTGCCTAGGTTATACACTTGGAAGGAGACAAACTTCTCAGGAGGGTGACTGACCACTGATTACAGAAAACATCCTTTCAGACAGGAAGAATTGATGTCCAAAATACCAGAGAGCAAAAGACAATGAGCAAAAGCTGAAAAATCATAGATATACTCAGATAGACTTGAAAGTAGGTGGAGGAGGAGCTAATCTCAATTCTAGAGCTGTGAATCATAGGCTGTGGGCACATTCGCAAGTAATTTGGTGCCAAAGGACTAATGCCACGGCTCCTCTCCTGCTTTTACACTATAAACTGTTGTGTCATTTTACTTCAAACTAGGTTTAATCTGATCCTCTAGACCAAATGACCGTAAGAGGTGTGTATCAGAAGCTGTCTGAAGAATCAATCACACTGTCCTGGACCTTCCTGCCCCAGCTGAGGTCAGAGCGTATTTGCTGTGTTTCCAAGACAGAGCTTTCTGTTTAGTTTCCTTTGAAAGAATTCCACTTTGAATGGACCAGAACTGCTCTGTGACCTGAAGTAGCTTGACTAAGAGGAGAACATGATGGAATTTGCTCCAAACCCGTTGCTTCAAACCACAGAGTCCATGTAAACACTTAAACGCTCTATTATGCACTTTGTCTATACTCTGGAGGCTTTATTTTATTCAGCAATTTCCATTTTCTAATGCCCTGTTAAACTGGGATAATACTGTTTCTCACTTTTCACAATCCTGCTAAACTCCAGTAGGCATATTTTTCTTTTTATCGTGAAGGTGTGATAGTCATATTTACCTGCATGAAGCGTCCCTCTGAAGTTCCCAGATTAGCAATGGTGAGGTTCCCTTTGGTGAAGACAGATATCGAAGTTAAGAGGATGCTGTTGAACTGACCCATGAACAAGTCAACCCTCTGCAAAGGAGTTGTAACTTCTAAGCGATATTCATCATCTTGTGCTCTGCAGTATGAAGCGTTTCTTGAAAAAGCCTGTTAGAAAATGAAGTACAGATGAGTACTGTATTTATGAATAGCAATAGATCTTTGTCAGAGTGAAGTCATTTAGCACAAATGCATTTGACCAAAAGTATTTTAAAATGTTTCAAACTTAATTGCTTCATCAGTTATGATATTTCACGAGGAAGGTGATGACTTCTTAATGTTATGAGGATGTTTCTTTTAACTTTTTTTTTTTAATCCTGTCTGTTGGGAATAAAACATAGGATGTTTATTTGAGCAGATGATATGTGAATAGACACTACTATCAAGGTATCCTTTCTCTTGGTGGCTTCCCATAATACTGCATTTGCAAAGGTCTCAGCACACCTTGACTTCAGGGCATGCCCAGAGACATGCCTGCTTCTAAAACAGTCATTCCTTGAAAATGACTGCCTAAGAAAAAACTCAATATTTTAACCTTTCTTCAGGGATTAAAATAACAATTTCCAGTGTTATTCTATTTTCTTTTCAACACCTTCTTCAGTGATAGGAGAGAAAAGGAGTGAAAAAGGTGGAGAAAGAGAAAAGGAAGATAAGCCAGGAAAAATATGTTTGTGATTGTATGTTTAAATGAAACTATGTGAAAGCCAGCTTGTTATAATTACTTAGGCTTTGTATTGATCATCTATGGCTCATGCATGGTTTCGCCCAATCTCTGAATGTCTGGAGTGTACTACAATAGTTGCTGCATTTGCAGGATTTTCTCTTTCAGTTTGGGAACAGAGATTGCATGTTTTTAATTTTCATTGGAAAAATTCTTGAACAATACACTTCAAGTTATCTCCAGAGAAGAATATAACCTGCTGTTCTGACAATTCAATAGTAATCTGTTAACTGATAATTCCATTACTATTGATACTATATCATCTGTTTTGGTGAGCTTGTACAGATAATAAACAGGAACCTCCTAAAGGATCTCTAACCGGTTTAAATTTTGAAGTCATCTTAGCATGTTTCCACTGTGAGATACTTTATGAATAAACGTGTAGGGAGATTATAAGGGATCTTATGGTGGTTCCTTCTCTTGAAATCCATAGAGAGCTTCATTTTTCCTCATTTTTATATTGATTTGTTGTTGCAACAAACATGTTTTTTAATTTTTTTTTAAAAATCTTGAATTAAACTTTTTCAAGACAATCTCTACGCTAAATTCAATAGACCTGGATCATTCCCTTAAAGACCAAGTAGGAGTAAACCTTTTTTTTTTATTCAGATGGATTTCCTTCTGTTATGTATAATTGAAGTGCTATGAGAAAACAAGCAATGAATCAAGAATTTCTTGATAGCTTAGCTCTGGTGAATTCTGGAGAAAAAGCAAGGCATTAAAAATGCCACTAATAAAATACTCAACCTAATAGCTCAGTTCTTCGCTGTTGTAATGTTTCTGAACTGAGGAGCAAGCAGAGCTAGTGCGCAACATTTTCTGTGACCCCAGGTGTTGCAGTCAGCTGCAGTGCCAGCTTTTCTTTGGGTATAACGTCGATTTTCTGTATCATTTAAGAGTTTGGTTATCCACATGCTGAAGTGTTTGCTGTTATCAGTTTTCGTATGAACTGTTAAAGTATGGTGCGTTTTGCTCAGCTGGAACTGAACTAATATTTTGCACTGGGCAAATGGAACACTCATTGACTACACTTTAAATATCTTTGACTGATCTGCAAGGGACAAATATAGCTTTTCTTTGCTTTGGCCACCAAACAAGCGAAAAGCTTTATTCTTTTGCACTCATATCCTATCCAGTCTAAAAGTATTTCTGAGACATCTGTGCAAAGATTACTCACACAATGGGTATTAATAGTTCATGTACAGAAAGATGTACAGTTCTCCTGCTTTTTGAAATAAGGCAGATTTCTGAATTTAACCTCCCCTGGCTTGGGATCTCTGCTCTTTGCTGTTAATTCTTTTTCTGTCACCAGTAAACGACTTGGACAGAGACGTTTCTGTGCTAACCTTAAAAGAGTCCTTGCTCCTCTGTAGTCACCTCAGCGCAGTTTGAACGGCCTGACTCACCTCACAAAACCCTGTTTGAGCACTTTATAACAAGTGGCTCGATCTCCCTGCTTGCCTCAACACCTTTCCTGGCTTCCCCGAAGTTAGCTCAGCCTTCCTCAGAGATGTCGTAATTTTGGGTATCTGCCCAAGAACCTGCAGACTGTTCCACATATGGCACTCTCAAAACCTGGCGCTTCATGGATTAACCATAATGTAAGGTTAGCTGTTTAAGAAATAGGAAGGCTTTGATCTTTGAGTAGAAATGCAGAGATTAAAAGGCTACTTAGAAAACTAAAGATTGATAGCATGGAAAACTTTGGCAAAGAAGCTGCTTTAAATTAACTCTTTGAAGCCTGAACCTTTCCCTTCCTCTTTTTCTGTATGCACATAAGTATCTTTTGGCTGTCAATATGGAAAAATAACTGATGTCAGATGATGCACTCCAGATACTATGCCAAGTTCCAGTGACAAATCACACAACTATTGAAATGGATGATTAGAGAGCTTGGTAAGAGCTTGGGTTGGGCTTATATTGCTTCTCTTGTAGGATGAGAGGTGCCAATTGCACTTGTGATTCATAGTGAGGGCTTTGTGAAGCTGGTGTAGGTGTGCCACTGGAATGCAGTGAGGTGTTGGCAAGCTCTGTCTTTCTAGTCTTTCTACCTTGTCCAGAAGGGTGGAAGATAACCAATGCTATCTTAGTTGTTTATAAGGGAAGTTGTGGCGCTTTGGAATTTACCCTGGATTTGGTCCAGAGAAGATAAATACACCAAAAAACTCTCTAGACATCATTGAGCTGGGCTATCAGGAGCTGTCACTGCTTGGCAGTTAACTGATGGTTGATATATTCAGTGAGCATAAAAATAGTATTTGAGAGAGAGTTGAACATTTGAAGCCAGAAGTGCAAAACGGGGAGGAAATCTTAAGGCCACTAATGAATATTTTAAAAAATTACCTGGTTAGGTCAGCGTCAGGATGAGTTTAGGCTGTAGTGTGAATGGCTCAGACTCAGGAAAAAGAAAAATTAACAAAAGAATTTGGGGAGCTTTTCTGTTATTTGCAGCAACTGCAGTTTGAAGAAACATTCCTCCAGCCAAATCCTTCTAGAGCTGGCCAAAACCTGATGATCTTAGTTAAGTGCAGTGCTCAATTAGAATGTGATATTATGTGTAATGTCTTGATATTATGTTTAATGTCTCGAATAAACTAGAAATTAATGGCTTAATCACTGCAGAACATCTCATACTGCCTTGCAAGCGATTTGGAGGACACCATTAAAATTAAAATTTAATTTGACAAACTGGGGAAATGGTTTGAAAGTAACTAGGTAAAATTTCCTAGCATCAATTGTAAAATATTACAGTTATGAAGGAGAACACAAGTAAAAGTGGGAATAAGAAGGAGTCTCATTTCGTACTGGTTTGTTTATATGACTTTTAACTTGTTGGCTGTCAGCAATCAAATTCCTAAGAATCAACTTTTGTTTTCTGCTATGGATCCCAGGAGTATCCCTGAAGAGAAGTTGGCACCTGCAAGAGCCAACATTTCTCCTTTGAGTATTTTTACAGCATAATATGGAACAGGGGAGAACGAGCTATTGCTGAATGAGCTGGATGCTGGTATCTGCAAACAACAAAAATCTTTTTTTCAAAGAAACTGCTGTAGAGTGAATGAGAAAGTGATTCTACATAACAAATTGATTCCAAGGCTGATTAAGAACAGAGAGTGTATATGAGTTGCTTTTCTGTTGGGGGGCAGTGAATTAAGATAATAATAGAACTACCATGTTCTACTGCAATCAAGCACACAATGGCGAAGAATTTATGTGTACAGCAGGCTCTGAACAGGAAGAATAAATGTGAAGAACACAGAGAACATTATCATATTTTCTTCTCCACATTTTTTTGTGCATTTTTAGCCAACACAGTTTTATTGTTCTGTAACACATTACAATTTTATGGATAATTTGCAGTATTTCTCTTCTGGTGAGCAGTGCATTTGATCACTGCTTCTCTCTGTGTGAAGTACAAGAAGTTAAATTCTGACACAAATAAATCACTGAAACCAGGAGATTGCCCGAAGATGATGAATGAGTTGATTAGCATCATGTTGGAGGACTGTCAGAGCGCTACAGTTCAAACAAGTATGGTCTGTTTCCCAGTCCCACGTAAGTAAAAGTATAAACTTAGCATCTTTGAAAGGAATTATTCCTCAAATACGATAAACCTCATAAATCTACCCAGCTGGCACATACCAGTCTGTTTAAACTCAGTTAGAAATGACTACTAAGATACTTAGTAGTATCTTAGTAAGAAGCACTTATAGCTCTCTGACAAAATGGTGAGAGAAGGAAAATAATCAGGACAAAGGCTCTGGTCCCTTTATGCCTTCTTCTGAAGCTCCCTTGGCAAAGGGTCTTTCTCACTTCTCCTTTCCCACATGGTTTCACGCCACAGTTGATCAGTGGATAAACAGTAATGGAGGAGAAATACAAAACCAGCTTCCTACTCTGATATCACAATGGAGTATTTTTTTCCTCTGCAATTTGCAGGACAGAAAGTTTGTAAAATGGACAAAATTTTACTAGTGGCAATTCTAAAAAGTCATAGTCACACATACTGTTCTCACTTCACATAGCTGCCACAGGGTGTCTGAATCCTTTGCAGTTATGAGTACATTCAATGACGATACATGGGAAAATTATGAACACTTATTTTTTTGAAGTAACTGACCAGTAAAGAATCTCTTGTGAACAAACTCCAGTACTGTACAACAGGCATAAGAGAAGCCAGCCAGAACTGAGGAACATCAGAAATTCTTTGGATGTAGCATGCTGCCTTTTGCCAACACGATCAACTACAAGTCCAGACCGAGACTCCTCACCCGCTGGGTCAACATAACTGGAGTATGAGTTCCCAAAATAGAGATGCAACTGTGGGAAACTAAGCAAGGATGACCATACATCAGCTCTAGTCATAGGTGCTACTCAACAGCAGGTCAAATGCACATGAATAGCGTTCATTGTTGGCACCAAGATTACACTGCACTCATATCTTCCTAGTTCGTTTCCTTTATCAAATACTATTAAGAGACTGGGTCCTTTGTATCGAACTATTGCACATGTCCATACTGTAGGGTCAGGAAGGCCTCAGAAAGAGGTACCCCAAATGGATGAGTCAGCTGTTACTTGCCGCAGAGAAGCTAGACTAGAAGAGTCTGATGGGAATACACAGTACATACTCCACCTCCTGCTCACACAGCACAGAAAGACAGCTCATTTGCATGCTAATTTGGCAGGTACTAGACATGCTAAATTTCTCTTCCTTCAAGTCCTGTTTAGTCAAGCAACTAACTTGTTCTTCCCATGAACTCCATGTTCTTGAGACATGGGATAGAACCAGAATCTGCATCACAAAAGTATCTGAAAACACAGCATTCCAAATGCTTTGTGAAGCAGATTTCTGCACAGTGGCACTAGATACTGTTACTGAGGACTTCTTGCAATCAAGGAAGGTGGAACAAGAATAATAAATGGAAGAGCTTACTGTTGCTTTACTGTTGGACACAAATTTGAAGTCCTAGATAATTCTCACAGAAGCAGATCCACCATGCTTCTGGTTTCTTCTTGACCAGAGAAAAACACCTCGAGGGTGTATGTGCTGTGAACTCTGTCTAGCATTCATGAAGAACTGAATGTCCTGGGGCAGGGGACTGAGTTCTGTTTCTCAGAACTTCTGCTGAGGCACTGAAGCTTTACTCTAGACCATAAAAGAGCTTTTTCCTCTTTTTGTTTTAAACAAAAAATCGTTTCCCTCTTCTTCCTTCCTCCTCTTCTCAATATTCCTCATGTATTTGAAAAGCAAGTCAAAGATTTTTTACAAAATACAGGAGAAGTATGTTCCCTTTTTCAGAATAAACTTTCCAGATCTCAACTGCAAAGTAGAAGACTTGGAGAGAAAGCAAGGAACTGGAAAGAGTTCTTTAGGATAGAAACAATCAAGCAATCCTAACTATGCACTGGCCACTACTATGTTCTGCTACTGCCTGGAGATGGTCCGAGTTACACAGGAAACCAACCCTTCAAAATACTACTTGTTACAAAATAAGGGACAATTCAGAGGGAATCACTGGAAAATTAATTGCATTTAAGCTACAATTTCAATGTCAAAGACTTGATCTAGAACTCACTGAAGTCAAGGAAAGATTATGCAATATTTCACGACCACCAGAAAAAGGCAATTTTTTTTCAAGAACTCCATTGATGTAAAATTTTACATGATGTAAAAAAATAGCATGCTCTACCTATCTCAATACTTGTTGCTTTGATCTACTTATCTACTTTACTGCTAAAAGAAGCGGGCATGGGGGTGGGGTGTGGACGAAGTTACTATACTGATGCTCCACTTAAGGTAATAGGTAAAAAGACATCCATGTTAAATGTAATTAGTTAATACAAATTAAGATGATTACATGTTCTATTGTCAAGATCATTCCAAGAGTTCTTAGCTTTTGTCATTGAACAGTGCTGCATCAGTTCTCATAATTTGGTTAGTGTCCTAGTACTAAGTAAATCCTATTGATTCAGCAGATCAAATGGACCTAAGTAATCTTTGTATTTTGCTGATTTGCCTTATATTAATTTAACATTTAACTCACTGTACAGATTATCAAAGGAGAGGTGTTGACTCATTACACAGTGTGAAGAAATAAAATAATGCATGAGATGTGTTGATAAAAGCACTTTTGCTGTACGTTTGTAGTGTACATCAGGTGCATTTTTCACTGAAAGTCCTTATTTACATAGAAGGTGTTATTAAATAGAAAATCTGTGAATTCCAACCATTTATCCTAAGATAATGCCGAGTGTGGAGACTCTTACTTCAAGATAACACTGCACAACTGCATGCCTAGCCAAAAGAGTGGTGCAAGAGACAAGTTGGACAAAAAGGGAGTCCAGAAAGTAGGGGAAAATCATGCAATTTGGTCTAATTTTCACAGGCTATGTAAAAGCAGGGAAACATCTGCCTTAAGAAAATGAAGCCCTCATTATTACTTCCCCCAAGGCCATTCCTCCTCTCCCATTTCATTGTTCTCACCCACGCCATAGACACTGCAAGTAGTATTTCTTTGTGACCTACACTTGCTTTCTGAATCATTTATGCCATGGATCTTCTTCCTTGGCAGTATTATTTTTCCTATTTACTGTGGGATTTGACTCCGGTTTTACTTGTATGTTTGGAATGAGGAGTAATTCCACTCTGATGCAAAAGCTGAGATCAGAAACCCACATGCCACCTAGAAAGTTCGAGTAACGCAACACTCTCCTGGGTAATAATTACATACTGTTGCTTTAGTGAGCAATGACTACGGCAATATGTGGTCCTGAGTCAGATCAAGTAGAGTGTATGGAGAAACTGCTGAGGTAAGTTAGGTGCTGAGTGAGCTGAAAGGCAGATGTCTGCTTCGTCAGGATTTATGTGTCTCTCCATTGTTTGGCAGCAGAACCTGAGGAAAATTCATTGCTTACTTAGATGTCTCAACTACCTACCAAAGCCAGGTGGGATGAATCCAGGACTTAGATCTGCATGCAGTGCACTGCAGAATTAGCTTCTCTTTCTCTGGAACAAGGAATTGTTTATTAAGAAATCCAAGCAGCTCTTTCAGGAGGGGCTGACATGGTCCCACTGCAGAACAGCCATCAGCAGGCTACAGAGAAACTTAATTCCGGGCAAAGGAGCCTTAGAATTTGGTCTGAACCCAAGAAAAGAGACCAAGATCTGAATATTACACATCTCTAGGGAGTGTCCTTAATGCTGCATAGCTGCTAGTCCATATTTCAGACATCTCTTCTTGAAGGACTGTAAAGGTTTTCAAATCTGCAAAGTCACATAGGATAAAAAAAATATTTTCACGTCCGGTTCTACCTTTCAGTGTTAGGACCTTCTGAAACTCTGAGACATACAAAACACATGCCCAGAGAATCCAGATATCCACGCTAAAAGTACAAATGTACTTTCTGCCTGAAATGATTTCTGTGCAGTTCCAGAGAAAAGCAGCAGAGTCACTCTTCCACACTAATAACTGAAAGGGAGCTCTGCCTCTGGAGGAAGAATTCGATTAAAAAGTCTGGAAATGGAACATTATTAGTAACTCTGGCTGATAAAGCAGTGCCCTTTGCAGAAATGGTAGTTTAACAGATACCACTTTTTCATGGAGAAATCCAGCTTTCATCGAGAAGAATGATAAAACACCGAACAGCAGCACTGGTACGCAAACGGAGACAGGCCTCTAACAGGAGAAGGAAACTCCGTAGTTTTGGCAGCACTCAAGGACTAACAAGTCACCCCACTAGACCCCATAGCTCCTGGGGCTCTGAAGAGCCTGCAAAGACACCTACCACTCAGGGCAGTGCAGTACTTTACAAGGAAACTCACGTGCCTTCTTTTTTCTTTGCCTGGCCTTTTTATTGGCTATTCCCTTGTGATGGTGTCCACCTGGCTAGTCCTAGGGTCAGAACAGCCCTCACCTCTGTAGTTATGCCCCTGCTCAATGTGGTCCAACCTGAGATAAGCATACCCATACCCATGCTCATACCCCCTACACACTCATACCTGTACCTGTGCCTCCCTCATATGCTCCTTTACAGGAGTTGAGGCTCTTCTTGCAATCCCCTAGACCGTGCTACTTGCCCCAGTCAGGTTTTGCACAGATAGGTGGGCAGAAGGCTATGTACCTCTAATGGTGGAGGGGAGCTGAGTGGGGAGGACACCTTGCCTTGCAAAGTTCTACAGAGATCCTTGGGGTACCGCCTGGGCTTTCAGCAGACATGAGTGAGCACAGAACATGAACATTGTGGGTGCAGCCTGTCACCTCACTTCTGTGGCCTAAACCTGTGTTAGAGGGTGTCAGTGCACACTGCCCACCACCCGCACTGGCACTCACTTTGCTTATTCTTCAGAACCCACAGAGAAGCTCGCACAAAATCTGCATGTATGGGAGCAGTCTCTGTGCCAGGCAGAGTGCTGTATGCCATTTGATACAGCATTTCCAGAGGAAGAAATGACTGAACCAATCTGACAGATTCTAGTGCCTGACTTTTAGGGAAAATATTCAGGCACATCCTACTTGCAACAGAAAAAAATATTTCCTCCATGCTGGGAGATTATCTAAATAAGCCACATCAACCCTTCCTAATCTGAGTGATGTGGTATTATTTTTAAACCTGTGAAAATTTTTTAAGCCAAACAGTGTAGGATATTACAGTTACAGGGACTCAAAAGAGTTATTTGTCTCTGTTTATTTTATTAAATATTCCTAGACATACCCTTAGGATGACAGATCAATAAGTGCCTTTGTGGTCTCCTGATAGAAGGCAGCAATTATTTTCTTCCATTACAATATAAGCATAACCCAATTTTACTCATCTATCATGTGTGTAATAGTAATAAAGAAGCATCGCCATGTGTTTATTTTACTGTCTCTTTATCTTTTGTTTTGGTGATCTTCTGTTTTCGTTTCACATCCATCCAACTGTTTATGTGTCTCATTTGACAGGAGTGGCAACCAGTCTGCCTTGCTTTAGGCTGCTTGTTGGGAACATGGTGGGAAGAGCCTGTCTGTACTTTCTCTCTTTCTGTAAGGTCAATGGAGTACTTTAGGTTTTCACCTGAACCTATCTGTAGAAGGAAAAAAATCACAGGAACTTTAAAGAGGTGTTCTTCCACGAGAGTCAACAGTGATTGAAATTGGGTATCACAGGAGAACTGAGGTCACAATTAGGACTAAAGATACGCAGAAAGGCTAAACAAAGCCTGTAAGATCATGGTCTAACTAATGACAACTGAAATGTATAGTTGAGATTGTTGAGGCTAAACTCATTTTTCTTACTTGGAGAATCACACTTAATTCATGATAGAGGTGCACACTACTGGACTGCACCTGCAAATGAAGTAAGCAGCATACATCTCCTCATCTAAGCACTCCTCTGCTTTGAGGAGTACCACAACAGGGCTGATAATGACTGACTTTGACCAAATAAACTCTGCTAAAAGCCTACATGTAGTTTTCTCTTCATTGTGCATGAGGAGATTCTTGAACAGTGATTCAAAATGCTCCACAGCAGCTACATCTGAGATACCCTTGTCCTGACTTGGGCAATAAAATCCCTTTAATACAAATCTAAATTTTTCTTTTAATTCAAAGACAGTTCTGTTTCCTCCCTACTGTCATTGAAGTGACAGCCAGCCCTTCACTGAAGGAAATTATTAGGAAGCACTAACTGGTCACAACTCCACTGAGGTATGTTTGATATCAGATGTGCCATCGAATTCACTTTTCCTAACTCTGACTTCAGTGAGTCCAGGCTTTGGCTAACTGTGTATTCCACTTAAACACAACTGGAAATATTTCATTTTGATTTTATAATTTTTTCCAGAAGCACTGGAATAAGCGAAGCACAGTTGTGTCTGGATTTATATCTTGTGGTTCATTGACTCTGCCGTCCAGCTAAGCTCTGACAGAGAGTTTTCCCATGGGTGAGCAATACCTGCTTTGGTCCCTGTGAGTCTTTCTGATGTTTGTAAAGGGGCTCCTTACACTTCATCAGTTTCCACAGCCTGAGTGTACATTGTATATATTGGATCTGTCTCTGGATTCACACTTGGATTCACATCTTTAAGATCTCTTACTGCTGAGGTTGTCAGGACAACTAACAGAAAGACAGGCATACAATAGCATGACCACATAAACTTCATTCCTTTATGAAACAAGGCTAAAGCCTGAGAAATTTTGTCAACCACATCAAGAGTAGTTGAAGTATTATTTTTAAAAAATGTTTAAAATCTGAGAAGAACAGGTTGAAGAAGTGTTTTGGATGTTTTATTCTGGTTTATTTTGGTCTAACTCTACATTTAGCTGCCTAAAGACTCAACAGTCCCAGGGGACAGGCATTTAAAAAAGATGGACTACTCAAAGTCCAACAAAATTATGCACAATTGTCTTGTGGGGCTATTTTTGATAACATGAAATGGCCTTCATCAATCAGACTCTAACTGTAAATTATCAGATAGCACTGCCTTGCAAACAATGCTAAAGGCTCATTTTTCTTTTTCATGTTGAAGTTAGTGGTATACCATATTCACTGCTGTACTGTTTTCAGTGTCCTATGACTTAATCTCACAGTGGTCAGTGCCTTTCACTTGCATCAGTGGTCTGTGGTTTTATTCTTTCAACATCAAAGAGAAAGATCATCTCAGCTACATTGCAAAAAGTAAGGTTTGAGTTTAGCCAAAATAAACTGTGACAAAATCTCACAGTTTTTAAAAGCTTTCTTTTAAGTTGAAGGTGAGTTACAAAGGGGAAAAAATGGGTTATGCTCTCACGTACATTTTTATAATGTACAACAAAGGGTCTAAGAAGAGTTGAGAGGTTGGGATTATTTTATTTTATTTTATTTTCTTTTATTTTATTTTATTTTATTTTCTTTTATTTTATCTCCAGCAAAAATCAAGAAAGACCAGAGTTGACATTCCTGACACAAGCATAAGCGTATGATATAATGGGCATGATATCAGATGTGCCATCGAATTCACTTTTCCTAACTCTGACTTCAGTGAGTCCAGGCTTTGGCTAACTGTGTATTCCACTTAAACACAACTGGAAATATTTCATTTTGATTTTATAATTTTTTCCTTCCCTCACGTCACCTGCCAACCTTGCAGGTCTATTTTACACACCTGAGGAAAACAAGTGTATAAAGAATGTCCGGCAAATTCTTGCCAATATTTTTGGCCTTCCTGAAACCTGAAAAATCTCACTGGACACTTTACACTGGAGCTGTAATGAGTCCTCTGGAATGCAACGAACAAAAAGGAACGGCAAAGCTTAACAGTCTTGATATTTCAGTGTTAAGCAAACAGAACAGAAATTTCTGACTGCCTTTGTTCCACTGAAGGGATTCATAAGAAATCACAGAAACATTTTTTCCTTTATCAATTTAATGTAGCAGAAATCAGAGTTCTGATGCCATTTCTTGAAAATGGGCAACTATAATAAACTGTCTGCAGTATAAGACATTTAGTTCTGATATGCAAAGCAGCAGCAGACTCTGGAAAAGCTTTTGAAACAGGAAAGCACTTCCCAGCATGTGAAAAGTGGCAAATTATTCTGTCAATATTTTAATGGTATACTTTGCTATGAAAAGATCACCTTATGAAACAGGTATATAGGCAAGAAAAGAATGACATAAGTTACAGGCAACGAGCTTTAAAGACAGTCATTGACAAATAAAATGCCCCAGGAATAAGGCCAAAAAAGTACTTTCAGAGAACAACAATGTTCACTGGTAAAAATTAACTGAAAAATGAAAATAAAAAAAAAAAATCTGAAATGAAAAATCAGGACAGCAGTAACACAGTGACGAAAAGTTACTGTGCTGAGTGTTTGCTAACTTCTTTTTAGTTCTTGAAAATTGCCTTTACTCGCCCCCCAAAATGGAATAAATTGCTACGCTTATTGTGGTTGCTGTACCAGCATTCACTGGTAATGCCTATACCCACATTCAACACCTGAAGCCTGTGATAAGCATCTGTCTCCTGACCTCCAAAGCTGTTGTGATGACACTCAGTCTGGGTAGGACCTACCTCTGAGCACATTCCAGATCCTGGGGAAAAGCCACAGCAGTTCTGTAATGAGTGCATCTCCCCAGACACTCTCTGTCTCCCTGCTAGTAGTGAGGAGCTGCTCTTCTTTTTCACGCAAGAGGCTCCCAGCTCCAACCCTGGTTGGCATAAGCCACCACCCTGTGCTGATGCCCTGTGCTACGTTGAAGACCTCCAGGAGGACTCTGGAGGTACAGAGGTGATGAAGGCCCGTGGTTTCCTCTGTCATCAGGGGTGATCCCAACAATGGGACATGACAGATCTCTCCAGCCCCAAATGCAGGTTGAGTTGTTGTTCCATCCTGACACAGGTCTCATCTTGGCTCAGGAGGCTGAGCAGAGCACCATCCTAACAGGCTCTGTTTCTGCCCTCTGTTGGAGGTCAGCATGCCACCTCCAAGTTCCAGCTTTCACAGAATCACAGAATGTTAGGAGTTGGAAGGGACCTTAAAAGATATCTAATCCAAACCCCCTGCCCAAGCAAGATCATCTAGATTAGATCACACAGGAACGTGTCCAGATTGGTCTTGAATGTCTCCAGAGAAGGAGCCTCCACAACCTCTCTGGGCAGCCTGTTTCAGTGCTCCGTGACCCTCACTGTAAAAAAGTTCTTCCTTATATTAAGATGGAACTTTCTGTGTTCCAGCTTGGATCCATTTCCCCTTGTCCTATCACTGGCCAACACTGAGAAGAGCCTGGATCCACCCTCCTGACAATCACCCTTAACATATATATGTATAAACATTAATGAGGTCACCCCTCAGTCTTCTCCAAGCTGAAGAGACTCAGCTCCCTCAGCCTGTCATTTTCCTGTATTTGAGATAAGAAAGCTCCCCATTAAGGGACTGCTGCTTAAGCAGGTACAGTTTCAATGAAATTTCATTTCATGTTTAAAAAAAAATGTTATAAGCACCCCATTTCCAGATTCTGTATTTCCTTTACAAGAGCTGACAGACACTGGCCAGAAGGAAAGGTAAAACTTCTGTGCTTCCTTCACTCACATATTTCAGATGGTTAGAGAACAGCAACCACCTGAACACAGTGTACAACCCTCCTATCTGAGACTACCAGTACCCTCATTCAGATGCACTTTTAACAGACACTTCTTTCATTAAGAAAACTGATTTCAGTGGGACCGTTTATGTATTGAGCATGAGTAATGGTTTTACAATCTGGCTCTTCATGGCATGTTCCAAACCAGCTCTTTCATTTTTTTCTAAAGAGGACAGTGATTCAGCAGTAACATAGTTTAAAATATGAGTGATATTTTCAGGGACTCCTCAGTGCACATGGATATGAATGTTAATGAATACTTTTTTAAGATATTGAAATAAATGACTGCCTTAATGTTCCATTTATCTGCATCAGAGTCTCTCAAGAACACAGAAAAAACAATTACCTATAAAGTAAAAATAAAAAACCTTGTGTTTTTTTTTCCCAGTACCACTAATACTTTATTAGCACCATAAGGACCTCAGTGATACTAACAGTCAATTTACAGGAACTAATCCTTACAGAGCTGAATCATCAGCCATGCTAAATAATCTGAAATGATCAGAGACTTAAATTTTGCAACTGAAACTGAGAGATGGCTACCTGGCAACAGAATAGGCAAAGAGAGAATCAGTCCCAAAATGTAAGAAATTAATTGCTGCTTACCTTGTTCAAGCAGTATTTGCTCTCTTTCCCATAAAAGTGCTGGAGACATTTCATGTTCTGCTTGTCAACAATCTTGTTGAAGAACTCGTTGATGGTTCGCACGGAGACGGCACAGACAGCAGATCGGCTGGTCGGTTCGGAAGAGTCTGGTTTGCTTTGTGCAAAAACGCCGTAGAGAATATCATCACTCAACCCAAGGCCCATTTCATGGGCTAGAGCTGCACCTGGCTTGCTTACATAGGCAGCTTGCAAAATGTTGAATACCTCCTTTCGGATGGACCTCTTCCTCCGCTTTTCGGTAAAAATACACTCAAGGGGCATTTCCATGTAGGAACGCATCTCCGAGTCCAAAGTGCAGAAGCGGATAATTCTAGTGTGAAAAGCCTGGGAGTCAAGAGATTCTCTCTGGACAGTCAGAAAATAGACAAAGTGATCATTTTCAAAGGCATGGACATACCTAATGGGATATGAGTCGCGGAACTGAGGGAGGATATCTATGTAAGACTGATCTGTGAGAAATTCAAAACCATCCTGTGTTTCTTTTAACCTTCTAACCGATATTGAATGCAGCACATGAGGAGGCCGAAATGTAGATGTCACAGTATTTCCAACAAAGAAGTTGACAAACCTGTCCTTTTCAGTCACCAAAACTTTGGTTCCTAAACTGCTTACAACACAGTCAGGACAATTATCTGCTTCTCCGTCCATCTGGGGTGAATACATGCAGTGCACCTCACTTTCAATGTCAGCAGGGTTGTCAGGATGAATGATGTGACGGTGGCAGACGCCTCCGGACACACTACCGCAGCTGATGAGCTGATCATCATAATAAGTTTCTAAGAGCAATGCCATGTTGACATTATCCTTCCATACGCTGTTAGATAAATTGGCTTTGTCTTTGCAGTCTTCGCATGGTGCGCAGTCAGGGTTCTCCAAAATGGGCCCAGTCTTGTACATAGAAATGTTCTGGAGAGTTTCATTTAGTACATAAATCTTGTTGACTGCTCCAATATAAACATGATGCTTGTATAAAACCACATTCTGAATTGGTGTTTCCGCGATGAAGCTAGGGAGGTCGTATTTTACACTCAAATTCATCTCTGATTTTTTAGCAGCTTCTTTACATTGTCCATGGCTCCTCTGCAGCAAGGCACACAGGAATATGATAAACCCAGAAGGATATGCAGTAAAAGGCTTCATTGTCAGAGATGTAATCTGTCAAAATATATTTAAAGGAAAGTGGTTACATTTCAAATACTAAACCATAGTTTATCAGTCAACAGAAATCTGCTTCTAGGCTGCGTGTATTAGCCAAAGTATTTCAGTTTAAGAAGTGTTGCAGTCTTGCTTAGTGTTGTTAATAGACTTGTGCTAGAAATAGCTACAATTACTGTTCTTCACCCATTTCACCACTTTCAGAACAATTCACTGGATTTTCTTACGATTAATTTTTCAAGACCCCCTCTGTGGGTTGTACAAGAGCAGAAGTGACGACTGCATCCACACTGGCATTAAATCCAGCTGACTGATACGATTTAGAACAAGATGGTGAAGAGGCAGCTGAAAGCAAATCTACTCAGGACACACACACAAAGCAGTTGTAGCACTTCAGTGCGTAGATTTATTTGTCAAGTTCCTCAAGGGGCTGAGCTGGTGCTTAGCACAGTTGCTCAAAATGAGAAATAAGAAAGACATGAAGTAATGTGAAGATTTGAGCAGGAAACAGGCTTCTCCTTTATTTTCTTGTTATTTTTGATTAACCAAGGAAGAGACTTTACCAGACCAAGGGAAGAAACCTCCTCTCTCCCTCCCTCCAGCTCCCTAATCACCATCTTTCAAAAGGGCCCAGTCTAGAAAAAAGAATGATGGGTTTTTTTTTCAGCCAGCTCTACTTCTTGGAATAGTCATTTTCCCTGACATTGACAAGGTTTTGTAATATACTGTTAGAATATTTTATGCATCATGTGGTGCCTGGCATGTGCAAGTTTTATTTTAGGCCTTGTACCACAGCAGCAAGTCACTCTGGTGAACCTTTACAAGATACAGGCCTATCACTGTATTGCAAACAAAGGGGTATCAAGTAACCTAGAGCCATTAACTGACGAAATCAAACAACCTAGTGCTTTGCTTTCTTTTTTTTTTTTCTTTTTTCACGTCTCCACACAATTGTTTGATGTGGCTTGAAAAAAACCAAAGGCAGATGACTAGTGTGATATTTCACCCCCTCAGAAGATCAATTAAATGAACTGTGGTTATGAGCGTTTCGGAGCAGTGTCCACGCTATGCCCTGTCACACCAGACATTTTCTGTTAATGTCATGACACAGTTGTTAAGCCAAATTTAGCTTCTTCATGGAGCAAACAATTTCGCATTCTAACAGCAATGTGACTGCCTATGTTGAAAAAAATACTCATGGTTGGGCTATAGTTAAGCAATTGTTGCTAATCAAGAAATGCTTATGACCAATGAAAGGATTTAAAATAGGCAACCCTGAAAACGACAAACTAATAATAGGAATCTGTACTGGCTTTTTATTTCATTAAGACTTTCAGGAAAATGAAAAGATTACTACAGACTGGAGCAGCTTCAGCTGTGTATAAATTCAATATTTTCGCTAGATTGGTTAAAACAATCCATCAATAATTTCCTGCATTCTTTGTTACATTTTATTTCAGTGTCCACTGAACTCTCTCTGTGGCTTACCTCGATAATTACATAAAATAATAGGTTTTAGAAAATAAGAACTGTTTTTCCCTCCCTGTTATCTTATAGGAATCATGATCGAAAGCTGAGGATAAAAATCAGAACATAGGCTATTTGCAAGTATTAGCTGGTAAGAACAAGTCACATTTCTGGCACTGAGAAATTACAATCTCCCTTCAAATCAACAACATTTTCTGATATTAATTAGTGATAACAGAATCCTGGGAAAAAAAACAATCATGGATTTAAGTTTAAGAGATAAAGAAGAGAAAAAAAGAGCAGGGATATTGCCGCAATTAGAAAATAGCCCCAGCACACAGAGCAATGATTTCTATACTGTATAGGGTGGGAAACGGCTTTCTCTGAAATTTATTATTAGAGTATTTTTCCTGCCCTGTGCTGGGATGAAAGCAAGAGCTTCCCAAGTTTGTGTGAAACACCAAGAAGTCACACCCGGTACAAGAAGAACCGTGTGCACGTCCCTGCCTTGCTGACCCCAAGCAAGGTCCCAGCAACGGGAGGAGCGGGAGTCTGGTCCAGGTCCGCCCTGCCTCCTGTCAGCCAGCACATCCACCCATGAATCTGCTAAAACTGATACATTCCTGCAGATTCACTTCTGACGACTCAACATGTTCTGACAAATAGGAGATTAAGCAGAAAATTCCAAAAGCGCTCCAGTTCTGACAGAACCCAGAGGCAGGTATATTGTTTACTGCAGCGAGTTTAAACCTAAATAACAGAGGTGGCACTGCAGCGGAGTGAGAAGACAAGAGGTGAGACAACAGATGAGGCAAATCAACCACTAGTACAGGGAGAAAGATGCAATGTTACTTGGCAGGCACCCTCTTTGTTGCAGTATATTCTGTGCTATGTTCTTCTTTTAATATGTTCCCAAACAGATTTCCCATCCAGTATGCCCCTCAGTCTCCAGTTTACAGTCCTTCCCATTCTTCCAGTGTCTGAAAAAGAGGATTCCTTGTTGTCCAACAGTAAAACTAACATGCCCTGTGGAAGGACTCAAAGTCATAAATACTGTCTGATTTATTCTTTCCCTAAAATCACATCTTGGGATGCAATGGTAGTATACTTAGCCTATACTCGGTTGGTTAACAGCCCTGGTTTGAAACTCTGCCCTGGAGACAGAAAATTCCTCACTTAGATTCCTTTTGCCACCAAGAGCACAACTTAAAAGCTTAACACCAAGAACAAGGTGCAATATAAAGGATATCAGGAATAATAGGTACTGTGTTTCACAGTACAGGAAGGAAAACATGCAATAAATGAAAACGAAGTCATCTTTTCTCTCCTATATGTGCTCTATCCTTGCGCCTTCCTTTGTATATTTTTGAGGTGTTTCAAGCATCCTCCCAGGCAGAAATCTGATGATTCTCACCTATGGGAAGCTCAGGCTCAGATTTATGGGCATTTCTGGGGAAGATGGTTCCCCACAATGCATGACTCCAGCACACTGCCAACCTTTCCTCACAGTGCCTGAAATCAAAGGTATGTGCTCTACTGTGAGACATTTATAGCTTAGGGAGGACACAGGAGTTATGCGAAGACTACAGCGCTCAACCTTTTTTTTTTTTTTTAGGCATTTGTTTTTTTTAGTCTCACATCACATAAACATACGGCTCCTCAGTGAGACCCCCGTGACATCTGGTGCCTCCTTTTATCTGCCTTTGACCCAGGGTCTTTATTCCACTGCTGCTTTGTAACCTCCAGACCAGGTCTTTGTAAACACACCCTGAAGAAGCATGAAAACTTGGGAGAAACGAACATTCAGTTCCACCTCTCTTGAAAGGTCAGTAGTCCCAGTTCTGGTTGGCACATGCTTAAATGTAATTTCAGTTGAACTCAAGCACTTAAAAGAGTTCTGCCAAATTAGAACCAAAATACTCAGGCTTTAGATACACTTTTCCTGTACAGGTCAAAGAACTAGCTGCTGTCTATCACTTGCAAAGGGAAAACAAGTAATCCTTTTGCTTCCCTGCTTGGTTTGAATGATGGATGCTGTTCATTCTTTTGTGACCTTCCCATGACTTGTGTGTCAGTGTGTCTTTCATGTGTCTGCAGAATACTTGTAAGCTTTGGCCTGTGATAACTATCAGTAAGCAATAGCTGTGGACGGATTATTCCTTTTGCAAGAGATATTTTCAAAGTCTGTGTCATGATGTGCTCATTTTTCCATCCCTCGGGAGATGTTAGCTTGTTTAACTGATGAGAAAATGGATTTTGGTCAACCATTGTAAGTGGCTAGTAATGATGTGTCATATTAATGTACTTGGCAACCTCAAGTGCTATGGCTGATACTTCCCACCAGGCTTGGTCTTGAGTGTTTGTGTACCATTAACAGCTTTCCAATGGCAATCTTTTCCCTACAAGTTTCATTCTCACTAATTATGGCCTGGGTGATAATTTGTAAACATTGAACATCATGTCTCGTCTTCACATTGTTTGCCACCGTACTGACAAGTCAGGCCTGGCCTTATTGTGGAATCATGTTCAAGCTGTTGTATGCAAGGAAGCCAGAAAATACAGTCATGCCTGTTTCCCTAACCCTCACTGCAACAACTCGGGTCCCATTTAGCTCTGATCAGAAAGCACTCCATGGATCTACACAAGCTAAGACTGACACAAAAGTGGTTTGTGGGTTGTTTGGCACATCTCATTTTTCCTCGCTTTATTACAGAAAAGGAAATGACAGGGTCCTGCGTATCTCACATAGAGCATGTTTGTACAAGAATACATTTAGTCCTCAGGTTGGTCATTTTGGGTTAGGTAACAGCAGAGCCGTGCTAATCTGTATTTCTGTAACTCTAGTGATAGCAAATGGTAGCCTTTTCTAAAGAAAAGGTAGCCTTTTCTAGCCTCTGAAAAAATACTTGATAGTAAAGTTTCTTTTTTTTTTTCCAGTACATCTTGTTGCTTTGGGCTCAAACAAATTTGTGTACAAATTTGTGTAAATCTGTGGCAAATTTATACAGGATAGCCATAGTGATTACTGCTCCTGAGAACTCAGTTTGCTTTGCTATCCTGGACCAAAATCCATGCAAGTTCAGGGCCTGATTCCCCTGTGGATGAGATGCACTTCCATGGAGACAGCAGCATCACTTAGCAAGACAGGGCAAAAGAGAGGGGGAGATGTATAACAGTGCCATCTATCCAACTTTAATCTGCTGTTGCAAATCTGTCACACCACTGGCAGCAGCTTCAACAGACCAAGCCTACAGTGGACTTACCTTCATCAGACTTTTTGATTAACCAATTTTATCTGTAGACAAGATTGGTTATATGTAAAACACTTACTGAGGTTAACTTCCTTTCTACGTCCATGTATTAAATATGTTCTTAAATTGGATTTGCTCACTCAAATTCCTCCTAGTTACCTTCAGCTAAAGTAACTAGAGAATGAGGAAATCTGACAGAGTAAATCAGCAACAATCACACAGATTATCCCAGAGTTGAGTGAGTAATGAGTAATCTGAGTTAAAATCCATGTTCCCTTGCCTTCAGCCCTGTTTTAGCTCTAGTTTAGGCTACTCATTCTGACTAGGATGGGAATGTAATTTTTCTGCAGAGCGATAAATATACAGTAACCCAATGATTTTACCATTGCATAGTCACAGGACTCGGTACCAGTAATTTCAGTGTTAAACTCATTTATAACAGAGTTGGCAGGTTTCTGTGGTACTCTAAGAGGTGTGTGTGCACAGAGACAGCTGATTGTGAAGAACCGTTGAGCAGAGCACAGCCCAGGCAATTGCAGGAGGACCTAACATTAACTGAAGCCCCTACGTATCCAGTGCAGTCATGTGTAGCAAGAAGAAATTGCTTTCATTAGTATTCAACTGATCTGTTAGCCTTTCTTACTATATTCAAATACCAAAAAAATCCCCACAAATTAAAAAAAAAAAATCTAAATTCTCCCTACATAAAAACCACTCTTTAATATACATGGTCCATTACTGGGTCCAATACACCACTGTAATTCATAGCAGCTATCAGTAGAAGCATTTTCATTGCCTGCCAGGTTTATTTTTAACAGGCATTAAAAGACATGAACACTAATCTGTCCTTTGCAGTGAAGAAATGTTATCCTTAAACACATTTAACATTATTTTTTTAAAGTTGTCCTGCAGTGCAATAAAGTGTAGAGCGTTTTTCTTTGAAACTTCAGATCTTAACACCTGAAAGCCAACTCATGTCTTGGGTCTGCAGCACAACTGGATTTATTTAGTCATTTTTTTTGTTGTGATGGGCTACAATGACACTACAGGTTGTTTGGTAACAAACTGCAGCAAACACCGATATATTACACACCAGTGGAGAAGATCAAAAGCTATATACATAGCTCAAAAATAGTAGTTCAAAAGGTGGTATATAGCATTTGTTGGGATTCGGGGAAATTCTCATGTGAGGAATCAACTCCAAAAAGAACAGGAACTAGAAAAATTCAAAATATACAAAGAATAATTGAAAAACAGGGAGGAAATACCCACAATAAGGTGAGTCCTTTGTTTGTACTCTGTGCCTCTATTTCCAGATGCATTTGGATCCCTAAATACAGGAGGACAGCTTTCCACATCTGCATACATAAAGATGGAAGGATTTAAAAAAAAAAAAAAACCTATTGATCCACTCCAGTTATTTGAAATGAGGAGCTTCAGTAAGAAAGCTGTGTGGTTACTGTAGCTCTTTACCACTACACTAGCAGCAAAATAGATCCAGTTCTACCCAGGCTTAAACTCGGTATCTGCAGCAAATGATTCAGCCTGGCAGCTGACACATGACCATCTTAGTCCAAACATTGAGCCCAAGTAGAAAAGAAGCCGTGTGTGTAGCCGAATATCATGTTATGCTTGTTTTATGTATCATGACCAGAGTAACACTGTCTTGTGTTGGTGAATATGGAGTCATTTGGTTTCCTTCCCAATTTTTCACCTATTTGGACAAACTAATCAACCTCTTAATGTGTTTCCACTGCATATGCAAAGACCTTTATTGACTCTTGCCAACTGAGGTAAAGGCAGATACATGCCCTGGTTCACCCAGGAAGTGACACAAGCCCAGGTAAAGATGCAAGCCCTTTCTGGTGTGCCTAAAACCACCTTACAGTAGGAGAAAGCAGTTTTCTTGTATTTCTGAGTCGATCCTGTTGATCAACTTTTTGTATGACTCTGAGCATTTTGCTGTTGTCTGTACAGAACGGGGACAGTGTAATTTCCTTGGAATGTAGTTCCTCCTTTTGTAAAGAGCCAAGTTGGCAAACCTGGCTGCAAGCACAGTTTTAGCCGGATTCCCTTAACTACTCTCAGCACTTACTTAAAATTTTCTATTTTATGCTTTATGGTTATAAAATCTATCTACCTGAATCCTTGTATTGAAATGCAGAGCAAATTTTGGAAGCCTTTCCTGTCTTGCAAAGCTAACAGCTTCCCATACTGTGATAATTAAAGGAATGGCATGGGTTATAAAATGAGAAAGATTAAAAGGCAGATAGCCATGAGTAACCAAGACAGCATACAGATTTGGTCTAAATGTTCTAACAGCAATTATGGATGATTGTGATGCAGGGCATTTCCTGCAGTTTAATTGTCATCTGGTGCTAATGGTTCTTAGGCTTCCCTGGGACAATAATTCTTCAGAGCCAACCATTAATCTTAAGAAAAAAAAAGAAAAAAAAAGAAAAAAAAAAAAGAAAAAAAAAAAAGAATTCTGTACATCAGTGGATAGTGATGACATGTATATGAAAATTGTGCCAAAGGATCTGCATGCACTCCAGATTACTTGGTTTCCTTTTGATGCCATAGTAAATATAATAAGTATAATGATAACAGCAACTAAAACCCAACAAGTCACAGAATTCTTCCAAGGTGTGGTACAAACACCTAGGATACCAAGCAAAAGAAATTGTGCTGGCTCTGTCCTTTTCTCTGAAAGAGCTGGCAGGATGGTGTCAGGCAGCAGCTTTTCTGCTCGGCGGGCGCACATAAAGCATGCCACTGGGTGCCATGACTTCACCTTTCACAGTCAATGTGTCTCTCAGAGCCACAAGGCAAATTAGTGACAAAACCTAGGGTCAAGGGCTTCCAATAGGTTGCCAACGTCTTGATACATAGCTTGTCAAACCAAGATGTCATGGTCAAACTTCATGCAGGGCCCCAGTGAGGTCAGCACATCTGTAAGAGTGCACTGGATCTCCCAATTCAGAGAGCTTGCCCAAGGGCTGGAGTCAGGCTGCTGGGGGCTGCTTTATCCAGGCAAAGAAGAAACTGGGACAATCCTCTGCTTGTAGACTTGTGTCCGCACTGCAGAGAGACCTTTAGGGTCACCTCCAAGGCTGTTCCTTGCATCACACAGAACCACACACAGACTTGTAGGGGTTGGAAGGAACCTCCAGAAATAACTGAGTTCAACCCCCCTGCCAAAGCAGGTTCCCTAGAGCAGGTCACACAGGTAGGCATCCAGACGGGTCTTGAATATCTCCAGAGAAAGAGACTCCATAACCCCCCTGGGCAGCTTGTTCCAGTGCTCTATCACCCTCACTGTGAAGTTCTTTCTTTCATTGGTGCAAAACCTCCTGTGTTCCAACTTGTGTCCATTGCCCCTTGTCCTGTCAGGCTGCCAAATGGGTCTAGCCTGGCACAACCCACTGGGCTGTGATTTGTCCACATGTATTATATTCAGTACTGGAAAGTAGACTGCACTTCTTCCCTGCCCAGGCTGGCTCCGCAAGCAGGGTAACCACGGTCACATGATGCTGCATCTGAACTAGCCCTGCCAAACACAAGCAGCCTCTACACAAAGTGAACTCAGTGGTCTTTACCCCATGACAAAGTGTGGTCCAGACCCTCAGAATGGCCACACAGATAACTGAATCAGCTGTGTTTGTAAACGAGCTAGTGAAAGTAATGAAGTCTATATTTATGCCTCAGCTTAGCAGAACACATCCTTTATCTGGTACCAAAGTTAATAACCTGATAGTCTACTTAGCTTCATAGCAGCTTTTTGATAATCAAACAGGAGCAATGTCAAGGATAGTGTTCATTTCCCATCTGTGTTTGGTTAAGAGGTTATGACCTTTTCTTTTTAATGCTGACCTCACTTTTGTCACTGCAAGTTTATGTTATTGCAATGCACTTTAACTGATGCCCTACTTTCACTCAGTTTAGAAACTGAGTTAATGATGGCTCATTGGCATGACTGCTGCCTTGCTGTGAACCTGTGATTCATGATCTGCTTCCAAGGACTTTACAGTATTGGTGTTCATAAATCCCGAAGTGGCCTGGGACCAGCCTATCTGACATTCCCGCTCTCACCAGAGGCAACAGTGTCACAGCTGCAATCAGTAGAGTGGCTGATCAGGAGCAGTCTCGGCTCCTGGTTTTGGCAGATCTCCCTCAGTGAGGGTCTGCCAGCCAGAGCTTTTATTTTGAAATATTGTGTTGACCTTCAGAATATGCTGAAAAGCTCAACAGTTTGAAGAAGGTGTTCAGGGATGGCTGAGCAGTCTGAGTTTTTTCATGCTAATGAGGTCTTTTTAATTTTATTTTTAATGGATCTTTCAGCTGCTTCATTTACTTTCTTTCAGCCTTTCCCCTCTCCTCATTTTGGGGAGATCTGGGAAGCTGAAATGTGCAACTGCTGCTCTCAGTAGTTCTTGTTCATACAAAGTCTGGTACCAGGTTTTAGACTTGTTCAGATCCCAGTGTCTCCTCTGGAAATCTGGAGTCAGTTTCAAGGAGGTTGTGAGATAAGCAAAGAGGCTGTTTTCCAAACTTCCGACAGTATTTACCTTTCTCATAGGGGTGACATGAGGATAAGTTAGCTCATTCTTACAGAACATCTCCAAATCATGAAGGGCTTAGTGCCAGTCTTTACAACACGCACAGCACAGCAGGGCTGAGCTGCAGGATGCAGCCTGCCATAAAGGAGTTGATGTAAAACCACGGTCTTCATCCCCTCGTCAACAGGTTGGCCAAAGGTCTAAATCTGGGACCAGGGCCTGGCTCTGCCCTTCTCTGCCATCTGCTCTCCCCTGGGTGCAGGCAGCCTCTGCCCACACTCCTGCCCTTCTGCCATGAGAGATCCAGCAACCCATCTTGATGTCCGTTTTTCCCCCACCTCGTGTCCCAGCGGGAAGGTGCAGACAGCAGAAGGCATGGATGTGAATCCTCCTAGGCAAAGCGGTCCCCACACTCTGGAGCCCAGCAGGCCAGGACAAAGAGCAGGGATTTAGCGCAGGACTGGAGGCTGGCTGTCAGCAGCAGGACCCATCTGCACTGCCTGGCTCCACCCTGTCTGGGGACTGCAATGGAGCTTAGCCTCTCTGGATCCAACCCATAATTTTAAGATTGGTCTGCTTATCCAAAAGGAAAATAAAATGGCAGTGGTAAAATCGGAAATGTCAGTTAATGTACATTTTTAATTTAGGACTTTATATTACAACAATTGCTCCTAAGCATGAGGTTTATGTTAAGTCATTGCTAGCAGTGACCTCAATACTTCAGGCACTGAGCAGAAGACACTGTCAGTGAACAAGAATATTTTCTTCTTACATCCCTGCTCTGACTTAAAATATTCTAATTATATTATATTGCTTATTAGCACTATGTGTGCCATGTTCAAATAAAAAAATGGTCTACCTGTGTGATAATTACTCAAGTAATTTAAATTTTAACAAAATACAGCTGTTGGGGTGATAATGGGAGAGTTCTAAATTCTTACACACCTGGATTTTCATACCTAAGGCCTGGTTTCAGACCTAAGGTTTGTCAGGATAAGTTATATTCCTTTACTGCGAAGCCACTACCTTTTCCAAGACTTGACTCTGCAGTCCTCATGCAAACAATATTCTCATCGATTCCTGTGATAGTTGAGCTGACTAAGGACTAGAAAACCGGGTGCCTAAAACAGCCTGAAAGGCAGAAGATCTGTTGACAAGACATAATCTCAATATTACCTCATTTAAAATGAGCAATAGATGATACAGAGTAAATACTGAGATGTAGAAAGCATAACTTAACAGGGATGATAGGTGCAGAAGGGTAAATCTTTAAAATTCTTATATATTGTTAATGAAGATAATCATTACTCTTTAAAGAAAGACTGAATTAACCTACATTGCATTTCCAAGTAACTAGCTAATGGACACGGGCATTATCTTTTCATACGTCTTTAAAATCCCTATAAACCATGCCTAGTCCAATATCTGACTGATGGGCTTTTACCCCTATTAATAGAGTGCAAAAGGAAGGTCTCGGTAAATAACAGACCTTCAGATTTGCCTTTTCCAGAAGGGACGGCGTACCTTCTCATCCTTTAGCCACTTCTTATTGCTCCTCGCTGCTTCCTCAAAGGCTTTTTGTACTGTGAAAACAATTCACTGGTTGTTACCTTATTTTTGCGCCCTGCAGGGATTTCAGGCCTACTCTCCTCAGATAAGCAGGAAGCCCTCCCGCTGCAGTTGGGAACTTGGGAAACCACTCGTGCTTATCCGCCTTTACGAGAGAAACGTGGTATTCTTTGCATTAAATGAGTTCTTTCAAAGTACATTATATGAAAACCTCTCGGTTTGAAAACAAACAAACAAAAAACACGCAGCAATTTTCAGAAAGCGGCAAAGACGTCTTTGAGCTCTCCCCCAGCTGATTGTATCGTGGCAGCTTACATCTGAAGAACAAACACACGCTTATTTTTGTAAACGTGTTTTCAGAAGGAAATAAAACTCCAGAGAGCTGCAAACAGTCTTTCTGGCTGATAATGACCATGCACGGTGCTTTCCCTTTTTAACCCTGCAGGAAAAACATGGGATTCAGTTCTGCAATTAGAAGGTCATTAACGATTTCTGTGATTTCATGCACTCCGTGCTGACTTCACCTACCTCCTGTCTGGCTCTCATATCTCTCAACTTCTATTATCGTGCTCAGCATTCTGAGCACCTCATCTCACGGAGTCTGACATAGTTATAAAAAAAAAAAACCCTAACAACTGTTGTTGGTCAGGTCTTTCAGAATGTAACCAGGAGAGGGAGGGAATCATACCTTGCCCACGAAATGCACATGCCTTGCAATCCATCTCTTTTGTATATATAAAGTTGGGATAATAAGGACAAAAATCGTGGAATTTAGTACATAGCTACTGAATTCTGTGGGATTTAATGGAAGATAAAATGTGATTGGGTTTTAACATATTGCAGTAAAGCACAAACAGAACTGGTATTAAATTCCACAGTATAGTTCAGTAACTTACAGTAAGGTTCCCGTCCTGGGTAGATTCAACAGGATTGTGGAAATCTGACTGACAAGCCAAGGTATAGACCTGGCAAGATCTGGAGAATGTCACAGGACAGGACATCTCCAAACAAGGAGTTATTCAATCCTCTGAGAAGACAAAAGGATACGGTGAAATGCTGCCACTGTGCCATGTTCTCTGGAGATATGCAAGGCCAGTGCTTGCAGTACCACGAAAAACAGACTTTGGGGAATTTCAGATTCCAACTACATTGTGTTTAATAAACACGAAATACTAAGAAATGAAGAAAACAAAGCAAAGCATGGAAATAAAGCCACATTACAACTGTGGATCCTCTATCTGATCTCAGCAGTTGCATAGTTTCCACTGAAGGTGATGGAACGTACTTCTATCCAGACACCCCAAATTACCTACAGACATCTACATCCTGGCTGGGCGAACAGCCCCACTTACTAATTGGAAGCACTGCAAACACAAACAAGCATAAAACTCATTATCATACAACACTCTGTCCTTGATGAGATATGGGAAAATGACCGCAAAGCGGATGATAAAGTTTTTATTCACCAGAAAGTTGAAAAAAACAGTTTAGATAGTTTTCAGTCATTTACTGTGGGCTAAATTTCATCCTAAAACATGCACAACATTTCCCACTGAACTGAATTGAACACATTTTTCAGAGTGAAATTTGGATTATATTCTCTAATGCAGAAGTGCATAATCACATACGGAGCTCAGCACTGGCTCACTGCTTCACTGGAGTCCAATAATGCTTGCATTCTACCCACTCTTTAAAGTATTATTAATATAGTGATTGCATTTATTTTTTTTTAGCGCAGCTTTGGCCATTTGTAAGAATCATATCAAATAGCAAGTATTAGCAAGAAACATTTTTCCTGAGGAAAAATATTGGCCATTAATCCAAAGAGCAAAAGCAATAAACCTAAAGAGTTTAAGCAAAGGTTTTGCAGTACAGCAATATATGTAACATTTAAAATTAGTACCCACTTTCTAGAAGTAGACAGGAAAACTGAATATAACTCCAGTAATTCATTTAACATTTTCAATGACATTAGGAAAGAGGAATTAATCAACTTTTGACATGAATTCAGCTACCAACACCTTTCACTGCCTTCAGCAAAGCTGCCTCCCTCTGCTTTATCAGACCCAACTAATAGAATCTGGTATTTTTGATGAGAAGACACATGTCTTGAAGACACATGAAAACGATATAATAATACCCATAACAGATACAGCGAGGTGTAATACCAGATAAAAGGATATATAAGTCCCATCACCATAAATCCTAATACAACCTTGGCTGCATAACGGTTTTAATGATGGGGGGAAGTCCACACCTCAGCTACCCCAGCATGTATCTGAAGACAGATGACACCTGTGAAGTTATTTCAGTTTTACAGAGCAAAACATGTTCTTTTCTAGTCACACATTAAGGATGGTTTGGTTATTTTCTCAAGGGCTGGGGCCACTCAGAAACCCACCACCTTTGTCCTCACAGGATCATCCATGGTGAGGGTACAAAGTGGAGAGAAGCCAAACCCAGTATCTTAATAAATACCTCCAACAGTCCTCAAAGCTTGGTGATTTAGTTTGGGGCCAGCAACCCAAAAAGCATTCTTATTCATGATAAAGCTAAAGATAAAACCATTAAAACTCATATACGTCTCTAGGCATTCCCGTGGCACAACAGACCTCTACCAACTTTGAAACCGCATTAGATAGAACAGTTTCAATACGGAAAAAAAGAAGTAAAGGTGAGGTTCAGCAGGCAGATCAAACTATAGAATAAACCAAGAAACTAAAGAAATACCTCCTAAAACGTGGGGAAATAAGTAAGTTTGGAATCCTAACTGTAGCTGGTAACTTTTCATCTGCTCATCAGACAGGCTTAGAAAGGAGTTCCACAAAATTTAAACTATAATAAATACTTCTTGCAGGAATTATCAATTTATACAAATATTAATGAGAAAAATCTCATGTGAAAAAAAGATACCCGAAACCTCAAAGGCAGAGCTACACCCAGTGTCCACGAAGAGTCAGTGGCAAAACTCCCACGGACAACTATGGCCCCACAACAGCTTCCACCAAGCACAACCCCAAAGAGAGATACAAAAACTCCACCTGCTCAAGATCCACGTATGTTGCAGGTCGGAGCTGTTGTGAGTGACAGAGGGACTGGAATTCAGCTGAAGGCAATGTTCTGCCAGATGTGGGCAAGGTCAGCAGCTGGCATAGCTGGGCTGGGTGAGGACATCCCCTACCAGGGCCATGTGGCTCCAAGCCCTAACAAATGCCTGGCATAATCAGTCCATTAGTCCAGGTTTCTCGTAGTCCCAGACAGTTGTTTAAAATGGCCATCACTTGAAGCAAACCAGAAACCTTAATGCCGTATTTAATAAATAACTACTTTACTGCTTAAATTCAGGGTGGTCCAAGCCTCATTACTGTTACAGGCAGAACGCCTCTTTGAATCTCCTAAAACCACCTGTCCCCTCTGAAGGGGTTTCAGCTGTGGCATGTAGGGTGCAGAGGCACGCTATAATTTCAAAAAGGTAGGCACCCCAGCTACTGAGAGACAGGAGTATTATATACACTTTATTTTTTGGTCACCTGCCCACATCTACAGAGCTGAAAGACCTTCAGGTACTGCACGCAATCCACCCATGGCTGGGCTCTGGCCTGGAGGCCACTTGTTGGGCTACCATTTGCTCTACAAGGAGAATCCAAAGCTTTTACTCCAAAGGAATCCAAAGGACACTCTTCAGCCACAGGAAAAACTACAATTCTAACCATCTTATAAAATACACATTTGGCAAATTTCATATCCCTATGCCGAAAGAACATCTGCCTGAAGCCAAAACCTTCCTGTGTGGGAGGCGAACAACTTACATTGTATAAAATTGTCAATAAAAGTTAATTACTTATTGCCTAAATCTAGATGTCTGTATAACTGTGCCATCTCAATTAACTGAGCCTGCTTGCAGAAGTGTAACTGAGAGGCCCCTATGCTTCATCATCGATTCCAGAGCCATGCTATTTTGAAAATGAAAGACCTGTATCCTGTCCAAAAAATAAACTCTGGAGGTGACTTGCCATGTTGCCATTTTGGATTACCCACACAAAAAAAAACCCCAAAAAAACAACAGAAACCCTACTCAGCCAACACACAGGGGAAGGCTTAATTCCAGCAAACACACACATAAACAGGAAATCTCTCTCCAGTCAGAAGGTATTTTTCCTTCATACAATGGGGTTCAAAGATGTGTCATCATATAGTTTAAAACAGTTGGTAAGGAACCTTACCATTACCAATAGCTTAGGAGCAGAGTTGACTTCAACTGTCGAAAGCCTGTCCGAACTTGCATGGGAAGCACACAAACACCAACAAATATACGCTGGCTTAGGCCAGTGTAGAATTTTTAATCAATAAGCTTGTCAAGCTGGGGAACGGGAGGGGAGGGAATCCATTTTCAGAAGGCAAATGGAAACAACTGTAGATTTAATCAAATTGCAGCAGCAATCCCTTACTATTCCCAATATTTTTGAAAGAAAGTAGCTCCACGGCAAAGAATGAATTTCAATAAATGTCACGTATTTGGTTATATTGCTGATTTTTTTAATTTATCAAGCTAGGTCACTGATCCTTCGCAGAAATGATAACCAGGACACGTCAAAAAGATTCTGGCAATGCTTAGTTGGATAAACGTCAAAATGAAGGAGCTACACTAAAGGAAGGCAACTTACACAGAAATCGTTATTTCCCCATGACTACAGGAGAAAAGATATGCCAGTGTGACCCTTCAAAGAGAGGTTAAAGCTCCACCGTACATGACAAAATGGATAGCTATCAAATACCATGGTGATGGCCAGAGTGTGAACACTTGAGCAAAATGAAAATCTTCTGAAAGCATTCCACCATTTGCCTTCTGCATGCATTTGCAACCAAATTTATCATGAACTCAAACAAGACCCCTTCTGCTGCCTTCCACACAAAAGGCCGACTGCACCTTCTTTTTCTTGGGGCAAGCAAAAGACACTATCACAGAGTTTCAGGATGCACAAAGATACATTTCCCCTGGGTAAGTGTTTTGTTGAAGTATTTTGGATTTATTAAACTCCTCAGCATTGCAGAAACTCTTCTGCTATTGACACCTTCTTGAAAACTAAAATGCTCCGAGGCATTCGCTTCCCTGGTGACTGGGTATGGAGGCACAGGAGAGGGGTTACAGGCATCCTCCTTGTTTGCACCAGACGCACCCTGTGCCTGGGTTATACACACAGCCTCTCCTTAAAACACGAGGGTTATAAAACCCTCAAATCCTTCATCTCCCTTTCTGTTTTCCACTATGATATCTGGTGTACTCAAATGCAACTTATTCATGGAAGATCCAAGAGGACTCAGTTGCCATCCAGCCACATCAAGTGACTGAAAAAGATCACAGTGCAACTAAAAAGTCTCAGAACAGATAAAAAAATGCCAATCTACTTGATAACACTCTTTCCTTCAAAAGAGTTATATTCTAGACCAATCTGGTCTGATAATTTTACCTCTTCTTTATTTTTTCTAGTGTTTAACACCGGAGAAAAACAAATTCTTTATCTTCTTGTACAACATCATAGTTTTCCTGAAGGCAAATAGCTTGGCAATTTGCTAGATTTGTTAGTGCTAGAGGAAACAAGTTAGCACACATACCGTGTGTTTGAATGCCCTTGGAAATTACATTGAAACACTGATTTGATTTCCTAAAAGGTATCTTAAACAAGGCAAGGTTAGAGATTTGGAGAGTAATGAGAATTTGTGTGACTTCAAACAGCTCTACATAAAACAGACCTGATATTCTGGGGGGAAAAAGGTCACCTAATTATTCGCTTCCTGAAGGCCCTGTCTATACTACATTTCCCCTGGGTAAGGAAACTTATTTAAAAATGGCTTCTTCTAACGTGCTCGCATCAGTCGCTATGTATGAGATATAGATTTGTTAAAACCATTGCCAAGAAAAAAACCCCAATGTTTATACAAGGAGATTAGAACAGAAACCTTCCTGGATTGGCTGCATGGGGACAGACAGGCAAAGAGGTGTCATCTACGAAGACCTCCATGGAGCTGTGGTCCCGCCTCCTCAGTGATGACGTGCTGCTTCGGACCTTACGGCAGCTGCCGTGGTGTGAACATGGGTTTAATTACTGGCCACAGGCTTTGCATGGGAGGCAAAATCCCACAGCAGGCAAGATGCACAGGTTGGTGGCTCTGCTGAGGGTAACAGTCTAAAGAAACATGAAGTTCTGTCACTGGCTTGAAGGCCAGCCAGCGATGCAAGCAAAGGTGGGGAGGTGGGATGCCTGGACGCAAGGGTTGAACAGCAAACAGTCACCAAGGTGTGACTGCAACCCAAAAATCTTAGAAAGGTTTGTTTCAAGTATCAAACTGCAACCTATTCCTTCTCTTTTACATCAGAGAGATCCCATAACTCCCTTCTGTGTTTCACATCCCTGTAGTTTGAGAGAACTCTATTCAGCTACTCTGTCACTTTCTCATTCCAGGAGAGACTTGTGTTTCTGTAGTGCTGAAAGCGGCCAAGCAGGACTTCCCTTACGCTGGACGTTCCACAGACACACACGGAGATGCAACACCTCTCCTTACTTTCTGCCTGAAATGAATAAAGTCTAGACACACCACCACCACAAAGCAATCATGGTACAAAGCTGATGATCCAAAGGGTCTGAGACTCCCGCCGCTGCAGCTCAGGCTCTCTGGCTACCCCAGTGCAGCATGGTGCCAGCACCAGGCTCCCTTTGTGGCTGGGAAGGGTAGGCTGAGGCTCTTGCACTGCAGCCAGCTGTACTCTCTGGAGTCCTGGAAGCCAGATCTGGGAGGCAGCAGGCTTTGAATTTCTCCTCCAGTTTGTAAAATACAGAGCAGCCACTTGCAGATCACAGAAAAATAAGAGTAGGTGGGTTAGACCCTTCAATTGCACTGGATCAGCAGGAGGAGGTTACAGGTCACCAGCTAACGTGCCAGAAAGCTATAAATGCAGAAAAATCAGGATGAGAAAGGCAGTTGTCCCTGGGAGGACAATATTTCCCACTCAGTTTCGCATTCATGGGCTGTTCATTGAACCTCGTCTGAGTTTTGGCTTTCTGGCTGGCTTGCCCTGGCTCAGCGTGCTCCCGTCCATCTACTGGCTACACTGCCACCTGCCCTGAGCAAGCGATGCCTCCACCAACCACCCTCCAGCCACAACACATGCAGTGTACTTTACCAGTACAGAACTGCTATGCAGCAGTTACCCTTTGGAGCAAAAAAATAGCAAATAATAATAAAAAGCTCTAAGGAATAATAATGAAAGACAATTTATTCCCTCCCCACCAAAAAGGCAAAGAAGCTGACTCTCTTCTCTGTAAACAGAGATGAATGTTTCACAGATTATTCCTTCTCCCAAATGATTCAGCTTACATTAGAAGGCAGTCAGGAGAAGAATCACACAGTGCTGAAGGAGGATTGGAGCACACAAAGAATGAGCGGCACAGTCATTCCCTAACTTACTTTGTTTTCAACACGCAGCCACTGCCAACGGCTAGCTTTTCGCTCTCGCAGGGTATGATCTGTAAACATTTAACCACCTCTTAGAGAAACATGTGAGACACTTTATCTTGCCTGATTATGAATCCAAACCTCTCAGATCTCAAAAAAAAAAAAAAAAAAAAGAAAAAGAAAAAAAGGACACCATCCTCTTTTTGTCGGTGGACAATGCAAAAAGCACCTGTAGGATGAAAGCAAGTGAACTACCACACATGGCATAGGATCTGGGGGAAAAAGCATGCGCCGCAGCATGAATAACCTCCCACAGGTTACAAACGCACAGTTTGTTAAACACTGCCATTACTCGGTTATTAATCCCTATTTTGAGATGGATGTGCAAAACTTCCAATTTCTAAGGAGTGCACCCTGTATTTACAGAGCCAAAGACCACCTAAATCAACGCTGACATGGAAACAGTGGTGGAATGCCATTATATGGAGCGAATTATTTACCGTTTGAAGCTAATCCCGCTTTATAAAAAAGAAAGAAAGCAAAAAACCAACCCCAAACTGCAGCATGAGCGCAAGGCGGGCTGCTCACGCCGTACAACCCTCAAGTCCCCAACTCGAGGAACCACCCCGAGACCTCGGCCTCACGCACGGCGGCCGGACCGGCCACCACAAACCCACACCTCGGAGACACCGGTTCCCAGCTGGAACCGGACCATCGCGCTGACGGGCAGCCCCAACTCGGCTACGCGCTCCTGCCGCGCCCGCGGAGCGGGAAAGGCTGGGGTGGGGATGGGGAGGACAGGGGGCAGCGCGCTCAGTTTGCGCGGCCGCGCAAGCCGCCTACCGCTGCGGAGAGCGGCCCTGGGAGCGCTGCCCGCCCTGCCCTGCCCACGGCTTTGCTGGCGTCCTGCGGAGCCCGGTCGGGCAGGGGCGAGCCGGTGCCGGCGGCCCCGCACCGCTGCTCACCTGCCCCCGCGGCACCCGCCTACCTCGGGGAGGGCAGCGGCGGCCCCGGGCGCCGCGCTCCCGCGAAGTTCCCGGGCGGGGCACGGCACAGCTCAGCGGCCGGGCCGCTCCCCATCCTTTCCCCGCTCCCGGCTCATCCCGCTCCACGCGTCCGCCCGGCTCGCCCCGTCCTCCCCGCGTTTGCCGGTCCTTACCGGAGCGGAACAGGCTGCGCTCCAGCACCGCCGCCGGAGAGGCGAGCGCTGCACCGCGGCGGGCTGTCTCCGTGGTTCTCGCCCGAGGCACCCGGCCCAGCCCGGGCGGAGCGGAGGCGCAGCTCGGCGCACCTCCGAAAGGCGACTCCGCGCCTCTCTGCCCGCTCTCACCCGCCCCGCAGCCCCCTCGGCTCCCGCGGGCTCAGCCCCCTTGGCCGCGGCGGGAGCGCCGTCCGCGGCCCCGCGCTGCCGTGCCTACCTGGGGGCGGTGGGGGCTGAGCGCCCCGGCGGGCAGGGGCCTCCCGCCCGGCACCTGGGCTGCGGGGCGGCTCTGCGCGCCCTTCCCTCCGGCGCCTCCGCCGCGCTCGTGGCGGCTCCCAGCGGTAAATCGGCCGGTCCCCTCGGCTCCCTCCGCCCCTCCGTCGCGGTCCTGACCTGCCTGTGACTCACCACATCGCAGGAGCCCGGGTGCGCGGCGGGGGGGAAGGAGGGAGGGGGCGCCTCCTTCCCTCCTTCTTCCCTCCTTCCGTCCCTCCTTCCCCCACTCCCATCCCTCTTAGCCAGGCTCCCTCAGCCCAGGGGTAGCTCCCCAGACGGGCAAAGCCACGAGGGAAATCGTCGCGGCTGCCCTTGGTGCCCCTTATGCTGCACCCGGGCGTTTTGAGGCCGGGGGGCGGGGTGGCGTGCGGGGGCATTGCAGGCACAGGCTCCCGCTGTGCTCTCGGCAGCCGGGCACCCTCAGGTGCCTGCACTTACCCCCGAGGAAGCAGGACTTGGGCACCTTCGGGCTTGTCTCCAGACTCCAGAGGATGTGTAGCAGGGAAGAAATTCAGCCCATACTGTCCCTGTCATGAAGTGCTGGCTGCGCTCTGAGTGCCTGTCCAAGTGTAATTCAGAATCGCTGAATGACTAGGTTGGAAAAGACCTTTAAGATCATTGATTCCAACCGTACCTGCCCTCTCCTAAACCATATGCCTTAAGCACCTCATCTACTGGTCTTTTAAATACATCCCGGAATGGTGACTCAACTGCCTCCCTGGGCAGCCTGTTCCACATCCCACTAACTCTTTTGGTGAAGAATTTCTTTCTAAATTATCTCACTTCATACAGACTATCAAATGGCTATCTCTCTCTATATGCTTTGTACAGGCTATTAAACAGCAGGGGTCAGGGGCTCTCCCAAAGTTTGCAAGGCATATGATAACTTCATCTTTCAGAAGTGCTGGGAAACTGAGGCACCAAGCACTGCCATGTACAGTTGGGGAGCTGCTGAGAGGTTGTGGGTCTCAACACCAGGCCCTGCACCATAGGGCCCATCTTTTTTGTGGTAATGAGTTTCAGCAGCTACTGATTTAAACCAGATTTTAAGTGAAAGGCTCCATATTCCAATAGAAGCTATTGGAGACATCTATTTTCCCTTTGCATGCTTCCTTTTTTGGCCCCAACTCTGCTCCCCTTAATCATACTATTTAAACCGATGAATGTTTTGCATGAGTAAAGTAGGAGGAACTGTAAGAAACATTGCCCAGTTTCATGATTAACCATGGGAAAAATGTCAGACCTTACATCAAAACATTTTGAAAGGAAAATTAAATAAAGAATTGTATGTATTTGGTTTAGGCCTGCGAAGTTACCGTGATGTTCATATAGACAAAGCTGTACATCAGAGCAAAATGCTTTTAAAAAGCAGTCAGTCAGCTGTCCACTAATCTGCATCAGCAGCACTTTCACAATTTGTTTATCTGTCTCCTCTTTCCTACAGGCTTTTTTGGCACTAGCGATAAAGACATCTAACCTAGCTATAAACCGATTCTCCACTAAAATAAATATGTGGTGGAGGCAGCATGGAACCTTTTATATGTTTGACTTGTGAAAGCCTTACTCTGCACCACCTTTTATAGACGGTAGGTTACAAAAAAGCCCATTTCAATAAGAAAAGTGCAGGAAGGTTACAGGTGTGGTTATACCTATTGCCTCCTCATTTCACATACTTTAGCAATGCACTAAAATTTACATGAAGTGAAAACAAAACCACTCCCTTCTGTTCTCTGAAAGAGGAAACTGCTGAAAACTAAACAGCAATACAGATGTTATGACTGACCCAGGCTCATTTGTTTGAAGTCACTAGAAATCTGGCCGTTTGCTTCGATGACCTTTTCTTCAATTAATACTCTGCAGTGGTTAGAAAAGGATGACTGAGAAGCAACTTACAGAGTGCCAGCCCCAAGAGGGAAAAGTGTGGTTACAGTCAGATCGTGCTCCTCACTGGGCTTCTGTTGGTACTGAGTTAATTAGTGGACATCCATGAAGCTGCACCAGATTTGGAAGAATCTCCCTTATTAGTTTTGTAAGAAAGCGATAAAGATTTCAGGCCAGTGTTCATCCTCCTAAAAGGACAGCCCTGTGTGTTATCAGTTCTTAGTCCGCTCCTCAGTTCCTCGTGCACCTGCCCAGGCTGAACAGCCAGCACCCGAGCTGTTATCAGTGGGACAGCCTGTGCTATTCTAAAGCTAACAAATAGATTGTCACTAACATAAAAAGGAGAAACAGATGTTTCCTTTCCATTTTGACTATCCCGATGCCATATTTTAGGTTAGCTGTATGAGACAGCTACACTGCAGCGGGACTTTGATAATACTCGGATACTCTTTTCACTGTGCTTGCAATGATGTGTGCGCACCATAAACAGCTTTCCAGAGGCTTGAAACTCTAGCCTGCTTATTTATCACTCTGTTTTTCTCCCCCTGCCTCTCTCTCCTGCCCAAAAGGAGCTTGTCCTCTGCACTCTGTTGAGGCATCTGGCATAAGGATGATGGTGTGGCATATTTTAAAAAACTGACAGCACTGGAAAAAACAATTCAAACGTGTAAAGGAAAGTCTGTCGGAGTGATCTATTCCACAAGAGAACTGGAACGCACTGGGGAGATTGTTGGCACGTGCTTCCCAGCAGTGACGTGTTTCAAGATAGGGAGCTGATGATTACACACCGTCACTTGTCTAAGGATGCAAACATACAGTTAGAAAAATGAGTTGTGAGACTGTGTTTAAATCAAACTTTCAAGGGTAAAGATGACAAATGAAAACATGGGAAAATTCATATTTCTGTGCACCGGCAGTGGTCCGCGCACAATACACTAAGGGTCTGGGTTTGGTCCTATGGGTTTGGTTGTGACTTGTGTTCAGAACCTAAGAAATTATTGATCATGACTACAGGTAGCAAAATGGAGTCCAAAGACCCAATTCACCTAGGTACCCAACTGCCATTTACTTTAAATAAGGAGAAGATACTGAAATATCTCTCTGAGTTGGGATCTAACCACATTTTTAAACCTGCATAATAAAAAATTACTTCAGTATGCATTTCTGTAGGACCACACTCTATGGCAACATGTCTATACAGTACCGTTTGGTAAGTGGCTTTGGTCTTTGTCTTCTGCTGTGGTCATTCACACCTCTGGGAGTGGATATAAAATGCTAATGTCATTGTGACACTCCAGAGCCCTCTTACTCCAGCAGGTCTTACTCACAAGTTAATGGCTTCACAAGGAGCAAGGCACTGGAAAGGAATTAAATGTTTAAGGACATGGGAGACAAACATCTCAAGACCTGGGCTTGTAGTGGTGGGTATTGAGTACCCTCCTGTTGTCGTACCGTACAACGTGGACATAGCTCAGTCTGAGCCTCCACAGAGTGTGGTAGACAAAGAAAGAGCCTCAGATGACTCCATGCAGCTCAATTGCCTTGCAGACCAGCTATCCAAAGGTAAAAATACTAGTGCAGCAGGCTGCTGGATAATGTGTAACTGAAAGTCCTGCAGGCCCTTGTTACTGGAAGGCAGCTTGGATGCCAATGCCAGGGGCAGCTAGGAGAAGGGGTTGTGCCCAAGGCACAGTTCCCTATGCCCCTTTTGTCCCTTGAATTCCCTCTGACATAATCAGTCTTTCACTTCTGCCTTGCCTGGATTCAAACAGTACTGGGCAGGCAGGGACAGACAGTGTTGACTGGGGGAATTGGTCTCTGGAGAAAAAACATGTCTGTGACATGAACATACAAACCCAAGAAATCACTTCAGGGTTGGAAAGCCGAATGGTCTTGATGAGTTTATGCTCACATCCCTGAAATGGACACAAGTGCAGTAGCCGTCAGTGCATCATGGAGCTCACACAGCAGAAGCAAAGGCTTTCCAGCACACCCTGTGAGAACTTCTCCAGCATAGCTGATGGTGAACTGCTTCATGCAAAGCGCTGTGGCAAAACCCAAACCTGATATCATATGCATGCCACTTTGGCACAGTAGATTTCTTTGTATAACTGGAAGTGAACTTGATGATATCAAAAACTCATGTATTTGCAAAGTGAAGCACTTGCTGTGTATTATATTCATATGTCTCTGGTACTGAAAGTTTGCCTTAATATGGTCTGATAAATGTTCTTGATGTTCCTTCAAGTAAATTCTAGATGCACTTTCCACCTCCCCCACCTGCCTTATTTTGACTGCAAACATGTTGCATTTGCCCTGTAGTAGAATCACTCTGTGATTATTTCCAGGATTATTTTTGCACTAACTGTGAGAAAGTTTCCAGAAGTCTCTTTCCAGTCTGATTCCCGTGACTGAGATGCAGCCTCTTTTTTTTCCTTCAGTTTGCCATTTGTATTTACAAAGTTCATAGCAGCCAGATCATTGGAAACAGTAAATCTGCCTGTTTAAAAGCACGTGGACAAATCCTGCTCCGGCTCTGCGTGCATCTGGCAAGCAGGGGAAGGGTGTGACTCTACTAAACACACATGTGAGCACATGTGAACATGGTCCTGATTCAGTCCACTTTTGAAGTACATAAGTTTCACTAGAGATAATCAGATGCTGAAAGTTAAGCACATACCTAAGGCTGGTGATGCCAAGTACCACCGACATTTGCAGCCTGGTTTCTGTGGTCATGCTCATCGCTGTAGGTCATCGCTGTAGGTCACAGCTCCATTTGCACAAGTATTACCATTGGTGAGCTCCTGCAGGTTGAAAGAGAACTGTCACCTTCAGATTTCTGCTTTGTCTGAAAGCATCTCAGAAAGCTACTGCCTAAGGTAACGTTGCTGCAAGCACTGTTTCAGAGGAGCAAAACTGAGAGATTTGAGGAAAAAAAAAACTCCCTTTATTTTTGCTTACTTATTTCTTGTATTTACATAACTTTGCCTGTTATCAGAATAACTTGGAGATTTTGTCAGCAATATTTTTTTTCAAAATGTGAGAGAGAAAAGCACTTTAAAACCAGAAATTATCATTGTAGAACTTCTATAAAGTGCCAGGGAATACAGGAAAAATAGATCATATATCAATCCATTTTTCCTTGGCATGATGTTCACTGGGCAACAGAGGCACTACAGAATGTGTTTGGCAATGAAATCGCACATTTTTGTAGACTTGGGTGCTTGCATCTTAGCTGTCTGTAATGACCAAAGTGGAGTTCTTTGACAAAACCTCAGGTTGACGTAGTTTTATAGTGGGAATTAGCCTGGCATGCTTTGCTTTGAAGAACCATGTTTAGGTTTCATCATCATCATCATCATCATCATCATCATCATCATCATCATCATCTTTTCACCTCTAGTGAAAAGGCTTGTACACAGAATTATTTGTTGATTTGGAAAACCTGGTATTTTATGCACATATATGCATATCAAATTTGTCTTCTATGTGTCCATGGAGAAGAACACAGTTCTAAAATCTCAGTCTCTTTTTACTTAACGTCATTCAATATGAAGTTTCCCAGATATGGTTTAGAATGTGTTGTGTTTTTATGTACAATACCTATTTTGATATATTTTTAAAGATAAAGAAATGTATTCTGTGACCAAGCCAATTTTTTTTTTCTAAGTCAGGCCTGGATTTGGTTCATTATCATTAAAGAATCTGCATTTTTAAGTTAACTTTAGAATAACATTGTTGATTCTGTAATGATGTAAGTATATGGTATTTGCCAAAAGCTGTATTTCATAAGTCTGGTTTAGGATACAGCCCAACTCATAAGAATCTTGATAGGACATTATTCTTTGCAATAACTTCCATAATTTAATTAGACACATGTGCTGATTATGAATCTAATGCTATAGAGGATGAAGTCAATGTTAAAATCCCATTATTTTAAATTAGGCACGAGCACACCCATCATTTGTAGCCAGGAAATATTTGCACCCTTAACAATACAGCCATACTGATAGCAATATGTTTCTTTAACAAAAAAAAAAAAAAGTTAAAAACCAGAGTGTCCTTATCCAGTTATTAAAATTTTACTGTTTGGATTCCTCTGGGAGCTAGTAATGCTGCTGTGTAAGATCCAGAGAGAAGGCACATTGAACATACCAGCAAGGACTCAGGTGAGTTTAAAGTTTGAGTTTGGGAACATTTTAAAAATTAAATGAAACAAAGAGTTTAGAGGTAATGCTGAGCCAAACCAAAAGTGATTACTTCAGCATTGTAATTTTATGTTTCACTTTCCTCTATCTGCTGGCAGTTTTTTAACAAAGGCAAAATTCAAAGTTAAACTGTGGTTTTGTAAGAACACCTTCCTGGTTTCTGCCACTTTCATAGATATAATTTTATCTCTAAGAAGGAACAAAAACACCCCACCAAGAACTGGGCAGCAGGAAAGAGGGGACCGGTAGGATGAAACCCATCCAGCTCAGGAGATTTAGACGTATAATGAGTACATCATAAGTGAGGAGCTGGAAGGTGATGCTTTTTCCCAGATTAAATCCCAGCACTCACCCTGCCTACCTGCCCAGCCTGCTGCGGAGGGCCGGCCAAGGCTCAGGCAGCAGGTGCTGCTCTCACCCAGCTTGGTGGTAGCTGTGCATCTGTGCTGGTCCCTCATAGATATGGTGACTGTGTCTGCCCTCGGTTTGGCAGGGGTGTTTTTAATAGCATGCTCATTATACAGAAATATTTTCATTTGACAGACAATTTAAATGATCCTATAAAAGCTGCAATTACCATCAGGACAAATCCAGCTCTGATTGACTCCCACTTTAGCTCCCAAAGTTTGATTCCCAACTAAGAGACAAGAAAGATTTTACCCTTTCTTTCTTCTTTTTTACATATGCTGTTCCCCCCTTATAGCTGTCTCCTATGCTGATGTACCGAAGAACATCTCAAACTCCTGCTGACTTAATCCTCCCCAAAACACACTGCTGAGAAGTGCTATTAGCTTCATTTTTCCAACAAGGGACTAAGGAACAGGTAAAACCACTGCCTTGTTTAAGCTAAGGCAGGAAGGAAACCTCTGGAGAGACAGAGGAAAGAAAGTAGGTGTAATACAGAATTACCTTTCTGAAGGTCCAAAGATCCTAAAAGAAACTTTTACTGTGATGCCTAAATAGATCAGAGAAGTAAGACTCATGTGAAAATAAAATGAAAAAGACAGTTTTGAAATTGGGACCTTATAAGGCTAATTCTGAACTGTTTTTTTGCCAATGTTGTGTTGTTAATCTATACATAAGTAACTTGCTTCACTGGCTGCTCACATAACTGTTTGTTTGTGAAATCCAGGACATTTTTTTTTAGGTCTGTAACCATTTCTTGAGAAATAGGGAGGAAATCAGAGTTATTTGGATCATCTGTGTTGAGCATCCTGGTCACCAGATGAAGGAGGTCACCCCAGTCGCCTTGGTCAAGTCAGCTTGTGAGGTCAGCTCCCCACTTTGAAGCATCCAGGTCACCTCAACCTGTCCTCTCAGTCCCATGAGAAATAAAGGATCAGTTCTGCCAAGGTCCCAGAAGTTACACTGAAGGCAAGGCGGGAGTGTTGGCTGTCTATTGAGGCTTTCAATATCCTCTGAATGTGTGAGCCCAGACAGATCTTTTGCGTCTTAAAGTAGCTTTTAATGCTTTTCTCAGCACTAAAATGTATTGCAGCATTTTTCTGGTAAGTGTTAGTGCTCTTTAATGGCAATAATGGTATAATGAGTGTTAACATTATCATAGAAGGCTGCAGTGTGTCTCATTGCACACATCCTATTGGCATTAATCAGGGAATAGGTCTACTCTCAACCCAAACATGTCAGGGGAGTGGCTGGGGTGGAGGTGAGGCTGGAGATGAAAAGGAAAGGCTGCTCCTTTCTAGGAAGGAAAGGAAGGTCTCTGGGCCCAACACCTCGCTGCGGGGTGGCCTTTGTGATAGGGATGGGTTCACCTCTACTCCCAGCCTCTCCCCTAATGTGGGCAAGATCTAGTCACTTCATGTACCTTTTGAAATGCCCCAAGTAGGGATCTCATTAGTCTTCTTTTATAGTAAATAGCAGTACTGAATCGTAAAAACACAGAATCACAGGGCGTTAGGAGCTGGAGAGGATTTTGAAAGATCATCTAGTCCACCCCTCCCTGCCAGAGCCGGATCACCTAGACTAGATCACACAGGAACATGTCCAGGCAAGTTTTGAATGTCTTCAGAGAATAAGACAGAGAAAAATGCCTGAGAATGTAAGTCAGTGCATCTAAAATAAGAAATGCTTTATTTTTCTTCATATACTGTATTGAAAATGCAGGACATCTAATGCTTCCTATCTGGGTCTCAGTTATAGACAGGTAGTCAGACAAGAAGAGCCCAGCTTTTTTGCCTGGGGTGCTATGAGTGAAGCACCTAGATAAATGCAAGAGGTGGGAGTTTCATAACCAATTAATGTCAGTGGAAATACTCCTGCTAAGACTTTTCATCTCCAGTGTTGTCCAAGAGATTTTGAAGCAAGTCATTTTGGTTTTGAGGGAGAAAGCAGACAAAATCCACAGACAAAAACCATAACCCAACCCTTACACAGCTCCTGAATTTCTCCTCAGTTTCTTGGCTCAAGACTGCTGACCTTTTTTTTTCTTAGTATGACAGGAAACATTAGATCTCACTGTAGAATTCTGTCTCTTTTGTGTGGGCTTTTTCTTTTTTCAGATAAAAGATGCAGCAAAGTATACACAGATAATTTTACTAGTTGTGATAATTAACAGTTTCATTGAAGTTTCATTAATGGTATGGTTAATTCCTAATCAAACCTTGGGGTTTTTTTCACCATCTTGAGTGTAAACCTCACACGTCTCTTTCCTGGGTGGGAAGCAGTCTCCATGCATTTTCATAGGGATTCAGAGACAGTTCTGTTTGTCTTGATGCCCCAGCCTGGTCTTAGAGCTGAGTACCACTGCTCCAAATACCTATGGATGTGTTTGAAAGCCTGTAGAGATCTCGCTCAGGCAGAACCTGCAATTTAGAGACCGACCAGGTGTGAGCTTCCAGAAGTAGGTCTGAAAGCTGTGTCCTAAGCAGGTTTGACCTGCACTGATAGAGATGGGAGATGTTCACAGTAGTGCTGAAAGTCTGACTTGGACACAGGGGTGAAGTGTGTCTTCTGGATGCTGAGACTCATTTTAGATGTCTCTGTGTTTTAGATGTCTCTGTGTTTCCTGAACTGGATGATGGTATCAATTACACCTCTGTGCAGTGTGACCTGAGCACTCAACTCCCACGCATGCCTAACCTCCAGATGGGTGCCTTCATCACAATGTCTAGTCTGGAATGGCAAAAGAGCTGTGATCATAGATGAGATGTTACATGTGCGCAAGAGAGACACAGGAGAGAGACCAGAGAAGGGGATTAAGATTGCTGGAGAAGGAGAGGAGAACATCAAACTGAGGAGTGGTCGGGAGAGAAGGAAGAGGTACAGTCACAGATGAGAATTTTCAAGAAGGGGACCACAGCTTCCATGGTGCTTAACCAGTTGTTTTGGAAGGTCGTGACAGGTCAAGCTAGCCAACTGTGCAGCTCTTGCTCTAAGAGGTGGCGAGGAAATCCCAGCACTGGCTCTGCTGAGAACAACTCCATTTGTGTATTCATGGCCCCATGTCCCTGGCCTTTATTGAAGGGCTTGCTAGAATAAGAGAGTAGCACTCCCTTTTACTAGAAAACATTGGAATTGATATACTGTGTTCAAATAAGATTACATTAATTAAACAATCCCCTGGGAATCTGACAGATCCTGACAGATGTGATCTACCCAATCACATGAATCGTCTCAACATGATGGGAACTCAGTGTGGACCATCTTCACTTCAGCGCAGAGCCAGCACTGCCACAATCCTGGTCCTCGGGACAGAGCAGAACAGCCAGCGAGCAGCCTACAATGAGTGTAAAGGCAACAGCAGCCAGGGAATTCAAGTAAAACCACTTGTTAAATTCTGCTTGACCTTTTCCTTCATTTGCAACAGGGATGTTGTGTCTCCCGGGGAAGACTAGAATAGGACAAGGGTGCCTTTTCCGTTAGATATTCTCAGCAGTTCTGCATTTTTAGTGTTTTTAAAAGTATAATGTAGATAACTTTGCATGAACATAGGGACATATTTTGTATTCCACTTTCTAAATAAGGACCTTGTTATTGAAGGGATCTGACATAAGCAACATGGGCATAGCACTCAGTGGTTTCACTAAATAACAAAGTCAAGGCTTTCTAAATAAAACTGATATAAGGAGAAATTGCCATTATCTTTTAATTTTACTTTTGCTACTGTAAATCGAAGTAGGTTTTGAAGACTGGATGATTTCAAGGTGTGATGATTTGATTTCTGTGCAGGAATATGATCTCATCTGAATTCAGCATCCTTCACAAGCCTCCATAGGCACCTCAGCATCGAACACCCGGGAACATGACAGATGCCTTGCAGGAAGCCAGCCCCTCAGTTTTACACAACAATTTCTGCCTTTTCTTAGGAAAATATTTTTTCCATTGTCAGGTTTTGGAACTGAAGGAGATATCTCAAACACTTCCCTGAATTTTTCGCAACTGAGGTGGTAAATATAACAAGGACATGTATATATTTTTTTAAAATTTTGATGTTTCAGGGTGCAATACTTAGAAAACTATGACACTGCCACCTCGTGGATTCTGAGATAATATCTAGATCATATTTTACCATCATTATCTACATAATGGCATAAACGTGTGCTGCCCTTTGTGGCCAAATCGTGGCGTGTTTCTCACCCACAGAATTTTTATATATAAAATTCAGATTTTTTTAAATATTTAAGCTTCTAATGATATAGTAGAGAATCGTACTATGAGTTATGTAAGGAACTCTATAAGTTAAATTCCTAAATCCTAATTTCTGTTTGAAAGTTAGGAGGCACAGTCTCACATAAGCAGTGCTTTAAGAAACAATAGTAGCCTGAACTTGCAAATTAGATTCTCTATAGCATCTGCAAAGGCTAATGCTGCACTGAAATATAGTGAAATTGTAGCTGGGATTTAATTCTTCTAAAATTGTTGAAGGGTGCTAATATAAGGAATAAAGGACTGCTCCACATAACCTTTCTTTGCAATATAAACTGAATTCCATACTTTACCTCTGAGAAAGTGAGGGCATGTACAGCTTGTGAAATCCTTTCATATGTGGTCTTCTGGTATATAAATAACATGGACTGAGGAGGGCTGTATTCTATTGGATCCAGTGAATCAAGAAAAAGTGAAAAGAGCAAAAAAATCTCTTTTTCCCTGAAGGATCTGAACCATTCCTTCAACACATCATTGCTGAGTGCCTAATGAATCAAGTCATGAGACAAAAAACCCTAAACACATGGCATTTTGAGGTTACCAGGAACAGCACACAGAATCCCAGAATTCCAGAATGTTAGGAATTGGAAGGGACCTAGGAAGATCATCTAGTCAAACCCCCCTGCCAGAGTGAGATGACCTAAAGTAGGTCCCATCAGATTAGCACCAGGTTGCTCATCCCATATGAGTGCGAGCCAACATCGGAAGCTGAGCTTCTTGTATAACGCTGCAGCTTGATGTGCAGCATGAAGCCATTCTGAGACAAAACTATTGGCAGCTGTAATAAGCCAGTGATATCAATACTTGTTTCAAGATGGCTCTTCCCTTCAGGTGAATGAAAAATAGTAGTTCTCCATATTTAAAAATAAAGAAAACGTTTGTCACAGAAGAGCTCCTGTGCCGTACAAAGGCAAAGCAGAAGGGGCCTCAAGCCCCTTAAAGAAACAATGCCTAAAGACTGGGAAAACAGACACCATCACCGAAATAAACTCCATTATGGTTCATATTTAAGGCTAGACAGTGATTCATACTGTTTCACTAGACTCAGCATGCTGCAAAAGGCACTTGAAATAATTAACGCTTAGAATTAAACTACTTAGATTTCACATCATCAAACATTTCACTTTCTGTAATTCCTGCTGCAGCTGTGATTTATTTGCATTTATTATTTTCTGTATTTGCCAGTTCTCAGTTGTTTTTTAAGTTGCTCATACTTCCTTCTTCTGTAAGTCTGAACACTGGGTTATTGTTTTGGTTTTAGCTCTTTGCATCTTACTCATACTCACACTTCTGCTGGCTATTTAAAAAAATGCATTGCATCGAATATGGTCCTCAAATTGCTGAAAGGAGTTTTTTGTTTGTTTATTTTAATCATTGCTTTCACCTTACTTGTTATTCATGACATGCTTACTCATTACTGTGGTTTGATTGTTTAATATTGGCAAGAGTATTGCTAAATATATTTTTTCCTATTTCTCTCACAAAAAATATTCATTTTGTTTTGATAAGGTTTAAAAAAGAACACATGTGAAGAGGAAGTCTCATTATATCCAAAAGCTTGTATCAAGAAATATAGATCAGAGCCCTCAATACGACAAAGTTAGTGAATTTGTGGAGACAAAGGCCTGATAGATAACTTGAGAAGAATGGATCTGGTAAATATTAGAAAATTCACCTGATTTGACAACATACACTTTGACAGTATGGTTACACTGGGAAGCTTCAGAAAGTATTTATAGCCATAACAATGAAGGAAAGATCCGGGGAAAGTACATAGGTATATAAATTGCTATATTGGATCAGGACAAAAGTGAAAAAAAACCATTAAACCTCCGACATTCACCCGCAGTGTAAGTTGGGAAGAAGCACAAGGGACATTATGATGCTGGATCGTGTCCATTTCTTCCATCCGTTTTCCTTATCATGTCTCGTACTTGTATTTACTTCTGGCCTTCTGTGTCCTTTGCCAATGAGTTCCACCATTTAACTAGTATCTGTATGAAAACAGCCCCCAATACTAACCCTTCTGTCTTCCAATTTAATTTGATCTCTTCTCATTCCTGTATTTTTTAGAAATAATTTTTCCTGAATAACTTCTGCTTACTTTTTTTTTTCTCTCTGAAATGTTTTAATTTCTTTGTCTCTCTTAATTTTTTCGCTTGTTGTCTCTTTCCCAGGCTGGCAAATCCTCATCTGTTTAGTCTCATTTTTGAACAGCATCCTTGCCACTGTATCCAAACCTTTTCTAGTTTTACTGTGTTTTAATGACAATTCCAGAAGATGATAAAAACAAATCTCTTCAGAACCAATAAACTTAATATTATTACATTTCACATTCTGAGAATATACAGGTTTCTTTTGCCATACGTTCGCACTGAGAGTTCATCATTCAAGTCTCAAAAGCCAAATTAACGCAAGCTGGGTGTAAACTGCACACCCACAAGCGCACAGTTGCTGCTTCATTGTTTTTACAATTTGTTGCATGTATCTGGCTGTGTAATTCCTAGCCCTTGTGCTTTCTCAGTCAATTTGGGGAGAATCTGTTTATCCCTCAAGGGAAATTATGGGAAAGTACTGGCAGACTATCAGCTTTCGACCGAGTTAGTCAGCTTCCTCGCTGCAAAATACCAGGTTTAAAAAAACCCCAAATCTAGCTGTAGTCTGCAGTGGGATAATTTAATTGCTCTCAAGGTACTTCTAAAGGAGGGTAAATTTTTTTCTTTGTGTCTGTAGGTGAACTTTTGTGTTAAAAGTTGAATAAGAGCTTTTGTTTATACTGCTATGCTTCCACAGGCTATTCTGATGAAGATATTTACTAACTTTCTGAAAGTGCTACTATTACCTTTCCTGGGCTTTGTTTTGTTGAAATAATTGCAGTGAGAAAATTTCCCAGAGCATACTTGGACCAAATTCTGGAGTAAAGACAAAAGGTGATGGTCAACACCTCTGAACAGAGTGAGGTGCTTGGAAGAAACGGAGTGCTTGGATCTGCCTCCTGTTGATACCCACCGGAGATGTTAAACTGGCACAGGCCCCCAGATTTTGTTGATGAGCTGCTTCTCACAGAGCTCATCACCTCAGAATTCAAAACATAAAACTCAGGCTCCTGTAATTGCTGAAAATGAGATTCACCACAACTAATTTTGAGAGTGCAACAGCCTGGTATGTAATGTAAACTAGACAAATCTTCTCTAAAGTCATTGAAGAGAGATGGATCCAGCTGGAGAGCAACCTCTCTGTCAGCTTTGGACTTCACGTTTAGCATGCCCTCAGCAGCCCAAACAATGCCTGTAGAGCCGACTTCTTAGAAAGTTAGTGCTGGTGCTTGCTGATTCCCATCCTGAGAACCACTGTGGACTGAAATTTAAATGGAAAACAAACTTTCTTGTAAAGGAACAAGATTTACAGCAAGGGGAAGCTTGAGACTTAACCTGAGCAGTCACATTGTTCTCCTCAAGGGAGCTGGAATCTGCTCGTAACTGCACTCCTCACTTCAAGCGTGAAGTCTAGGAGTGGAAGGATGGTCGTAACTCAAAGTCTTAGAGAAAGCTACAATCCATAAAGGTATAAATTAAAAAGATAAGTCAGCAACGATTCTTGGAGAGCAGATATCAGACATCATACATAGCTGTCTCGCAGCTTCAGCTTTCCCTTGGCATTTTTCAAAACTGCTGTGCATTTACATCCCGACAGCTCTGTGAGTGGACTTGTGGACCTCTGCTTTGGCTTGGCTGAGTTAAGAGGCAGAATGAAGCGAGATGTTGCCAGAAGCATCTGCACAAAGCTCCAACCCTTCCCACCAGGCTCCTTACCACTCGGTGAGCAGGTTTGACCCAGGGCACTTAGAGGTCGCGTGGCTGTGCTGCAAAGCAAGGCTTCACAAGAGTAAACCAGTCTTTGGGGGGGCTACCTCTTCCTTAGGGCAGTAGCTCTTGTTTCCAGGCTGTCTCGCAGCACTGCAGGACAGAAACACTCTGGTGAATGCGAGGCTTCACTTAAACTGAAGGAACTATTGTAATACTTCGAAGAGTGGAAAGACACTATAAAAGTCTTTTTGGAGGCAAGATGATACCATAAATTTCAGAAATAAGCTTACAGGGCAAAAATACAGAAAGAATCTAAGAAAATAGGTAAAATGCTGCAAGCAAAGGTTGTAGTAACACCAAGAATTATCTGAATCTTATAGCTGTAATTTACTGTTTGAAGAGGTACAATATTTTTTATAAAAGGAGTGATGTCTCATGTGATTAGACAACCATAAAACTTGTTTGTTGCAGAATTTGATAAGAATTTCCTGATAGATAGAGGACTGGGATTTAAACACTATTCTGGAGAAACCTGAGAGCTGGAAGTCCTTCCCGAAGGGTCTTAGAAAGGTATTTCAACATTTTGTTTCATGATTTTTTGTTACCTTTTGCAATTCTCCATTTTAGAAAAGAAATTTAGCAAATTTGAATAAACAGAAGATTTTTTAAAAGTGAGTTTTGAAGAATGTTTTAGAGGTTTGGTTTTTTTTTGATTTACAGAAATAGCTGTTTTCTAGAGGAAAAAGATACTGTCTCCCAAGTAAACTTCCCTGCTTTCCTAAGAAGAGTGTAGTTTTCTGCAAGGATGATGCAAATATCAAAATGATGGATACTTTGAGGTTATCACTACTCATTTTTTAGTTAGCCTAAATATTAATTGAATTTTTAATACTTGAAATAAACGCTACAGTTTAAGAATAGGAGTGATTACTGTCATCTCAAGTCTGATATTGCGATTTTGATGTTCCATTTTAGAAAGATTCCAGGCAATAATTATGCATTTATAACTGACACCCTCCATGATGCATTATAACTTGTGCTCCAGAAAACACAGGAAAACACATGCAGAATTTAATTATAGAGTATGAGATGTGACTGGTCTATAATCTATAATGCCAAGGGACCGAACTACCTGCCCGTCTTCTCTTTAAAGGCATCTATATGAAGGGCCACCATTATACTCACCACTATATTCAATCTTTTCTTTATCAGAGGAAAGACATCCCAGTTAAAGAAAGAGCCTCTTTTTTTTTCTTTGAGTTCTTCTGAAACAGCACCAAGAGACCTGTACACAGGTATTCCACAAAACAGTTCATAGATGTTGTAAGACACAGAGGGATTGTCGTCAGCACATTTACGTGCCAGTGTCTCTTTAATTGAAATTACCTTTATGCTTAGCAGATATATATAAAATATGTATTTATTCACACCTCTTTTTCTTTTTTTTTTTTTTCTTCCTGATGATGAGAATGGCATTCAGTAGATGGCTGCTTGAGTAATCTGGCTTTATTTGAATGTGAAGGCTAGAGAACCTCTTATGTTACATAGGCACATAATCTAACCCTGCCAGTATTATTTGCTGGATTTCTGTATAGCTAAAGTTCTGATGATGTTTCTTCTGTAAGGATGCAATTAAGTTTGTGGATAAGACTTTGTCTGCTGCTGTCTATCTTGTCTTGCTTTTCACAGAAGCATTGCTCTGGTTACTTTAAGAAATACAAGACATGAGCACATATTATTTCAGGCAGTCATAGAACAAGAAGTTTAGAGATTTGAGTTATTTATAGTCTTGGAATTGGGAGAGGTTGTTTAAAATGACATGGTTGCACCAATGAGCTGCGATGCTCTGACAGCAGAACAACTTCTCAGAGCAGAAGGATGGCCCCTCTGGAACTACTCAAGGGAAACGTGACAAGGTACAAGGTGTGACAGCATTTCTGTGGTCTGAACATGTTCACTTGGAACTGGGATAAGACTCTTGAACTGGTTTCAGAAGACAGGAGTCGATGGATGGTTATACCCAGGACTGAACATCATGTTTTACACACAACAACTTAATGATCAGTGTTCTTCTCGGCAATAAGGAACTGCCCTTCTGGTAATGAGCTTCACTAGGAGCTGTGAAATGGCCAGGAGTCTTAAGTATTTTGATCTGTTATAGCCCATGCCTCTTTAGCTCTGTTGTTGTCAGTACTCAGCATAACTACGCTAAAACAGGCTTGGAAACATCTCCTAGAACTGAAAACACAGTGAGATGGATCCTGTGATTTTAGCTGCCCCACGACACTCAGAATTAATTATTTTCCTTTCTCAGTTTTTGTTTGTTTTTCTTTAATTATTTTATAGCTTGATCATGTGCATATCTAAGGATTTTTAGGAGGACAGCATAGTTTGCTTTTTTATGGTGACATAAATTTTTTTGTGTTGTATCTATCATGACACCATCCTCTGTTCTCACTGGGATAGCTCTGCTTTGGGTAATTCTCAAAGGAAAGGAAAGGCAGTAATCTATTTTATCATATGAAGGTGACGGATTGAAGATAATCCTCCAGAGATACCTGGCACAGGAGCTGTCAGAGCCCTAGCCAATAATATACGGCCATTTTCCAGATTGTCCCATCCCCAGCTGTCAGGCTTTTTTGCCTGTTCCTCTGAACTTCTGCTATGCGCCCAAGGCTGAATAACAAACCACACACATTCACGGGTTCCCTACTTTCTGGGAGTAGGGGGTGGGGGATGGAGGATGGGGATGGTGGGGCCATTGCACCCACAAGTTCCTTCACACTTCACAAGTGGCCAGGACACCTGGTTAGAGGTGTTGCATAGGGAAGGCGGAAGTGAGTAGACAACCTTCTCTGAGACTAATTGACTTTTCTGCTGTAGCCTCTACATAATACACACATGAATGGCAGTATTCTTTTCTCTTTATTTTTGAAGGATGTGCATTCATTCTAAGGCGTGTTAGTTTGGTTTTAGAGAGAAATCAAACCACAAATTGTACTGCTGTAACACTTAATGTTCATGTGCTAACAACACCCCAAACGTGCTGAAGAGAAACCAAATGTGAGAGTGCAGATATTCAATGGTATGTGGAAAAAATATAGAGTATCTGGAATTTACATTCTGAAGCTGGGAGTTGGCCTGAAGATGGATCAGACAACACCATGACGTATTCCTTTTGATTCCAGTCAAGATAATTTCTTCTATTAGTATATTTTTAAATGTAACTTTTTTTTTCTCTACAACCAGCTTTATTCAAATGTAAATCTATTTACTTTAGCAGAGTTCTGATATTTATCTCATTTCCTCAGTGTATTTTCCAGTCTTAAGCATGACTTTTCTCTCCTGAAAAACCTGAGGCAGTAAAACCCACCAAGGTTTATTATGTGCAAACTGAAGCTGAGTACCTGCAAATTGTTGGAGGCTGTGGATGTATTACTGGGTGCAGACCCTGCTCCAACACCCTGACATAGGCCTCTGAGGCTAGCTTGTTGTCAGGCAGAGTCCTGGGCTGGGTGGTGTCATCCGTCTGATGTTGTACAGCCTTGATTATATTCTTCTGATTGCTACTCAACTGTTGAATTATTTGAATCCTCTCCTAGGGAGGTTAATCTAATTAAGCTATTTTAAAAAGTTTGAAAATACTGATATGAATAATAAACCCCAGCATAATCAATAATTAATAATTAATAATTAATAATTAATAATTAATAATTATGGGGTTTTTTTCTCTAGTAAAAGACCAATGACCAAACCAGAAAAAAACCCCAAAACTTACCAGATTCCTTTCCCCTTACAGTACAATGATATATGGCTACACACAAGAAAGAGAAATGGTCAGTCTTTTCACACGTGGCAATAGAGTTCGTACTGGATTTATGACTGCAATACTCCTCTGACAAGCCAGAAACCATGGAAGCCTCCTAGAGAAGAATTTTTGATTCTAGAGAGAATGGATAAGGTCACTGGGAAAACGAAGAAGAAATCTTCTATTCATGCTACTGCTACTAGAGCCTCAGATTAACATTTGGGGCTTTAATTTGAGCAGTGTCAAATACCACAGTGCTTAGAAGCAGAAGTGCAAATATTTGCACTTAGAATTAAGGCTTTTATTCTTTTTACTGAAGTGCATGTACTTGTACAGTTTTAAATATAGAATCACATGTGAGAGAAACCTGGCAGCCTAGGATGCTAAAAGAAAAGGAATTACCATGTCCAGGGTACTACCTTGTGGGATGGAAGCCTGGAAACCTTGGCTCAGGGACCTTGGGCTTCCTCCACCACATTGCTCATAACTAACCTGGAGACCTTTCCTTCTTGTCTTGTTGGTAGCTCGCTTCAGTCTGGGGTGTCACCTAAGAGGAGGAGAATCAGCATTCAAATCCTCCCACTGCCTGGTGGTATGGATTCCTTATCTCCTATTTCCAAGATGTTTCTGGCCATTGTTTCTCTTTTGCTTTTGGTTCTGTCCTACAATGTGTAGGTATTTAACATTGTAAGAGCAGCAATTACAGCTTTCAGACAAGCTGTGTGCCTCCTCTGAGTATCTTATGCATTCAACCAGATGCATCCTCAGTAGAGGAGGACCGAGAGCACCCTTATTTAGATAACCCAGCAGTCCATTTGGTAGAGTAGGAGGGTCGGAGGTGGCCACTGCCAAGGAGAATACTGGTGGTACTGGACCATTGATCTGGCTGCATAAAGCAATTTTATTTCAGTAGACAGGAAAGCACCTCTGCCATCCTACATAGGTGTTAATACATTCATATTTACATTAACTGTGATACCAACACCTTAATTGCAGCATGGTTTTTCTGTGGGATTAATTCTGTTCCCACTTATCAAGTTGGTTCTCATAGGATGAGCAAAGAACACAGTATTGGGTGCTAGGTATGGAGCAGTGCTACTAGGATTTAAATGAAAGTTGTATGCATAAACAGTTCAGCCTTGCCAAAACGTAGGTGGTTCTGCTATACCCACCTGCAGAAACATAGAAAAGCAGGAAGGTTTTTGCTGTGTGTATATCTGGTGTCAAGTGGAGGCTTGAAGTACATGCATTTAGGATTTGAGGAATCAACGAGGAAACTCAGTTCCTGCTGTGAGCACAGAAATTGGAGGCAAAGAACTTTCCCACCCAGCAGAAAGTCAGATTAAGCCCCCGGTTCCCTGGCCTGCGTGCACGCCTGTCTCACGTAATGCAGTGTCCTCGCAATTGTACCTGTTCACTTGTGAGCACCAAACGATAAAGGATCGCTGTCTGACAGCCTGTTTGGCCTTTAGCTATTTTTCTAAACCCACAAGGCAAATTTGGCCAGCACACTGGGAGAGCAGCAACACCCAAGTAAACAGCCTGATTCAGATTCTTTCCTTTGGCTAAATGAGATATTCACAGGAGGGACTCGGCAACCCCCAGTTTGGAAAGCACAGGATTCGCAAAGAGCAGCTTTCCACAGAAATGTGCTGTGCGGGTGAGGAAAGACTTTTTAAAATTTTCTTTCCCTCCCAATTTTTCATCCAGGATATGATGATCTTTTCCAGAGCATGATGTTTGTTCACCCTTTCTGGGCTGGCAGTGCTGGTACTCCTGGTTTCCAAATCTGTTCCAAGGAACAGCTCACTCATCACCCTGATGGCTGTGGCCTCTCCCAAACCCCATCGATTAGCCAGGGTACACAGCGCAATGAGGTCTCCTGGGGAACACAGTGCGACATCCTCCAAACTGCCCCCGTTGCCACTGGCGGGGGCTGAGGTTACTTCTGCAGAGCAATAGACTGCGCCGTATTTCACTGCCAGCGCGGTGACAAATGGTGGCCCACCGAGACTCTGAGATGTACGTAACTTGGCTGGCAATCAATGGCAAGGGTCACGAGTTGTCCTCTTATGTCTTAAAGCTCAATGAGAGGGTTTTGTGCTGTATTAGTCTCTGTGTATTAAGTTTCAGCAAAGGGTGGGGGGCAGGGGAGGAGGAAAGAGATTTTTATCTGGAGTTAGGTGATGTTAAATGTTCTGAATAATTAGATAAGATTGTGTGTGTCAAACTCCGTAAAGAACAGATCATGCTTTCTGATAAAGCAGATCATGCTTTCTGATAAAGCGTCTCTGATTCCCTCTGCCTCCCTACCCTCCTGAACACACATGCATGCATGCACACACACCCGGACCTTTTAAATAATCTGGGCTGGTATTTCTAGAAAATGTCATCCTTTCTCCATAGGGCAATGGATCCACCGTCTGCACATTTTTCAAAGTCTCAAAAAGTAGCCAAAGTAGGTGAAAATTCACTTTTCCATGGCTGATCCTTTGATTCTCAGCATGGAGATTGTAAAGCCCGACTAAGCACCCGTTGCCTGGGAAGCATCCTGGAGCTTACACCATGATGACTGCTGCTTCAGCTCAGCTAACTTTCAAAATTCCCATAGAATTTCCAAAGAGGTGTGCAAAGCTCACCAGGAACAGCTTTACAAGCATACCCTCAATGTACTCCTGCCCACATTGGAAAGGAGCCTTGGCAAAATCTCAGCCATGCCGGAGAAACTTGATGTGAGGATGTGATTATGAAGGAGTGTCCCTGTGGGCTACAGATCTTTCTGTGACTGGAGAAGAAGCCAAGAAGACCTTACCCTTTCTGCCTCAAAAAAGTCTTCCCTCACCCCAGGACTTAGTTCTTCCTAAAGGAAAGACGATATCTTGCTGAGCAAAGTGGCATTTTGAACATTTCTTTTATTCATATCCTCTCGCTTCCCTGGCTGCTGTCACATCAGTGTTATTAAACTGGGATCTGTGGCACTTTATCAGGCAGAATGCCTGATAGCTCTGGGAAGCAAACATATGACCGAGGTAGAAACACCAGGGAAATCACAGGAAAATCATTAAGATGAAGAATGGTTTAAAGACAATGTCACCATTCCAGAGGTCTACCAGCCCGAGAGGACCACAGGCTAGTTTTTTTGGCTGATTACAAGCCCGTAAATCTGATGTCAGTAGAAGATAACAAATGTATCTAGGGGTGGACTTGCTGCCACTCCTTCCAGACAGATGCCTTCCACAGATGAGTAAGTTTGTCTTCTGCGGCCCACTCCCTGCAGAGGGAAACTGGGGCAGCATCAGTTCCAATCTGGGGATAGCAGAAGAGTTGATGAGTGGAGTGATAACCTGAGCATCCTTCTTCCATGGCATGGACAAAAGGTCCAAGCAGGGACACCCCTTTCTTGCCAATATGTCATCTGATTCTTCCTAGATGTGATGAGGCTACAGAGTCTCTTGTGTGGGTTTACTGAAGTTTGCTGCTGGTGTACCTGCTTGGCAGTAGTTTCCCTTGTTCTGGGCCTGTTTACTATGGATGAGGTTGGGATGTGGGACTTCGGTTCGTCTGCATTCTGTGGCTGGGCTGTGATAGGAACCCTGAGTGGCAAATGGGGAGCAGTGCCCACGGTTGGTGGTCCCGCATGGCCCATCCAGGCCAACCCTGGGACAGCTGGCTGAACTGTAGCCGGTTCTGGTACATTATGAGAGCTGAGACCATCATACTCTATAAAAAAAGATAAAGAGGGGACAAAGACAAAGTAGCCACGAAAATTCCCTTCCACATCTGTTTTTCCAGTGCAAATACTTTATTAATACAAGTAGATGAATTTTGGCATGACTTTATTCACTGCTTTGAGCTCATACTTGCCAGTGAATGACCAAGCTATGACATGGAGAGCCATATAATGCTGAACAAACCCTGTGCCTGATGGATGTGAATGGGTATGGAAGGCCCCAGGTTAGGGCAGGACTCTGCAGGGTGTGTGGGAAAGACTGTGAGACGCTGGGTAAGCCAAGGCTCACTTACGGTGCTCATCTGTAAACCATTTGTTTAAGAGGTGCTGAACAGCAATAATGTCAACCCCTGCTCTTTCCTGATGGGAATTTTACGCTTTGCATTGATGTACCCTTGAGGAATTAAATACCATTTGAAAATATCTATACATATGTGCGTAGTGCTGCTGGGGAGCTGAGGGAGCATGGGGAGGTGTGTGTGCATTCTTCCACCCAACAGATGCTGTGCAATGAGAAGATGCGAATGAACAAAGACAGTGCTTACAGCCTTACTCAAGGATAGTTTAAAATAAAGAGAAAGATAATACTTTTGAAACCAGGGCCATAATTACTATTTATTTCAACAGCAATTTACCTTATTATGGTGCACAGCATTTGTTACCTAGGCAACAGGTTTCTGTAGAGGTCCGGCTCAAATTAAAGTAAATCAAGCAAGATCTGAAGTCAGTATCAATATTATATTTTAAAACCAAAAGACTAGAGAGTCAGCAATTTCACCTAAGTGTTGTATTTTTTATTGTTGTCATAGGCAGATACGAGCAGCACAGTTTGCATCCAAGTAATGCTTTTCTCTACTGTACCTGACTGATCTTTGTATACATTTGCAAATATAGTGAATTTTGCAGAGTCCTGCTCTTTCCTGGGGAAATAATTGTAGGCATGGATGAGTAATGTGCAATACACTGCTTCAGCCATGTGTAGAAGTACCACCGGTGTGTCTAGCCTGCTGTTTTGGTTTCAAGCCCTTGCTCAACCCCAGCCTTCTTGTTTCTGAGCAAGTATATGCTTTGTCGTCGGCTCAGAGGGATATTTAGCATACACTTGGGGTGGAAAGCTTGGTACCTGTGCCCTCTTGGGTGACCTGAACAGGTGGGAATGGGGAAGGTTGGGATCCCTGCACAGTTCTACAGACAGAGCTTATACATGGGTTACCCTAAGCATGGGTGCTTTGAGTGGAATTAATAGGCAGGGATACGTATGGAAAGCATCCATCCATGGGTAGGGAGCATGGCGTGAGGTTCAATGTCCTCATGCCTGTCTGCAAGTCTGTCTTCATCTCACAGACTAAGCAGAGGCCAAACACTAGTTTATGAATTCATAGCCAGTGTGCAATATGATGTGTTTCTCATCTATCAGATAATAATGAAATTAAACGGCTGAACTTTTACAAGAGGGATTTAGGGAATAGTGTGCAGTGTATTTTCAAAACTAATTTTTGTGTAAGAAAAATATGTTGCCATATTTTAGGACTTCTCTTGCCTGAAGGAATGCTGGAAGTTTAAATCAGGGAAATTATAAAACTTTTAGGAAAGGAGTCTGACTCCAGCAGACTTTTAACATCCAAGGTAGAAGGAATAGAGATAATTTTAACTTGGGTGTTGGGTTTTGTTTTGTACCTTTTCTCATTTATTTTTTGTCTTGAAAGTCTGAATGGGCCTAGAAAAGTAACAGGAAGTTTGTAGTGAATGGAAGGCTCAAATATTTCTCTGTTTTAGACAGTTCTGCAATGATAATCCTTTAATGTAGGATTTACCCAGCATATTTTTGACCTATTATAAAGATATGACAAGTTATTATAGGCTTTTCTCTTCAGATTGGGCTTGGACTATTGGCAAGCCACCATCTCTGTTATCCAACCCTTCCTTGATGTACCCGAGTCATCCTTTCAGGGCTGCTAAAACATTATGACTGTCGTAGCATTTATGGACAGACTCCATGGCTGCTTTGTAACCGCCTGTCTGCCCTGTTTGGCCTGTCCTGTGCAACCCTCTGCTGAAGGCAGCTTGTGGGAAAGGTGACAGCCCATGGGGCTGGAGACTTCTCTTGAGACAGTCACCAACTTTCTGGTGATGCTCTTCAGGGCTGTGCCTTTTATCCTGCCTCTCACATACGCTCTTGAGAGTGCTGAAAAGTCAGAGAGAGAAAAGAAAGGACATGACTGTCAGAGCCATTGGGCAGCAAGTATTTTGCCAGGAAACCTTCATGGAGATGCTGCAATGTGATCCTAAGGCAGTACCCACTTTCTGAGAGAGCCTTTGCAAGTTCACAGCTGCGAATGAATCCCACAGACAGCTGCCTGCTGTTGAGGGAGCAAGAACTTTTTAGTAATCTTTAAGTACTTTGAGCTGCTGCACCACAATTAGTTTTCAAACATGCACTTGTGCCCCTGTGGCCAGGAAGGCGAGTGGCATCCTGGGGTGTATTAGAAGTAGATCTAGTAGATCAAGTCCTTCTGCCCCTCTACTCTGCCCTGATGAGACTGCACCTGGAATATTGTGTCCAGTTCTGGGACCCTCAGTTCAAGAAGGACATAGAACTCCTTGAGAGAGTCCAGTGCAGGGCCAGCAAGATGATTAAGGGAGTGGATCATCTTCCTTATGAGGACAGGCTGAGGGAGCTGGGTCTCTTCAGCTTGGAGGACACTGAGGGGTGATCTCATTAATGTTTATAAATATGTAAAGGGTGAGTGTCAGCAGGATGGAGCCAGGGTCTTCTCAGCGATGGTGAGATAGGACAAGGGGCAATGGTTCCAAGCTGGAACATAGGAAATTCCGTGTGAATGTAAGGAAAAGCCTTTTCACTGTGAGGGTGACAGATCACTGGAACAGGCTGCCCAGAGAGGTTGTGGAGTCTCCTTCTCTGGAGACATTCAAGACCAATCCAGACATGTTCCTGTGTGATTTAATCTAGGTGATCCTGCTCAGGCAGGGGGGTTGATCTTTCGAGGTACCTTCCAACTCCTGACATTCTGTGATTCTGTGATTGCGGAAACTGCTTCAGTGTGTGTTGAAAATGTGAGATGCTTTTCTCAAAGGCAAGATACATCTTGTCTGTTGATTTGGTATTTCTAATAATACCTGCAAACAAAAGTAGGGAAGACTGTTCCACCTTAATACAGACAGAGAAAGAGGTATACATGTTGAATCATTTGCTTCTTGGCAAAAAAAAAAAAAAAAAAAGGGGGGGGGGAAGCATGGTAAGGCNGGGAGTTTACTCAGCTTTGGCAAAAATAAGCATTTGTTAGTGGGTAAGTTTCCCTGGAATCCTTCCTGATTATGTCCTTCCCCACATCCTAGGGAAGTGCAACACTTTGGAGGTAACAGGTTTTGGAAGAGGTGTTACCACTGGCATCTGTTACTATTAACGATTAGCAAAGGTCCCCTGGTTCTTTTTTTCCGAGAATGTCCTGGCCATGCCCCAATTTCATAACATGCAAATTCCCCACTTCAGCTTTAATAAGCCATTGAACTGTGTATGCCACTGGACTGTTGTTCTTGGAGCTGCTCAGAAATTATTTTTCTTAATGAAAATTATGCTTTACGATGTAAAATGAAGCTCATGTTTTCAACTGAAAATGGTTTTGTTTTGATACCTCAAGCATCTCATGGGAGCAGTAGTCTGCATGCTTCAGGCTCCAAAACCTTCAGCTGTGTGGGCTTCTTAAACAAAATCTCCTCCCTTGACCTGCTGGACAAGTCCCTGGCTGTAGGACTCGATATATGATATCTGGTCCAGCTAGAAAACCTGGGCAATGGAAGGGATTTGAGACAGCTACAGCTTTCATGAACCACCACGGGGACAATCCTGAAATGCTTTGGGGTTTTAAGGAAAAAAAAAAAAGAAAGAAAATAAAAAGGTTACTTAGATTTCTGGTAATCTGCTTTTTTAAAAACATCCAGTTTTGTCTGGTAAACTGCTAGTTGTCAACAAGAAGTTAATTTAGCTGCAAACTTTTCAGAAAACAGTTTGGTAAAAAGGGTTTGCATATCATTAACTGATTTTTAAGGAACGATGATAATTTTGTCAGAGAGGTGGTCTGGGTTACACCTAGGGAAGGTTTATAAGACTGATTATTTATAAGATTGATTAAATTATAAGTATACATAAAAATATAAAATAGACATACACCAAGTACTGAAAGCAATGGAAATAGGGACAATAAACTGGCCACCTGCACTTGGGTCATCAAACTCTTCTGCTGCCTAACAGTCCTGTAGGATAAGCATTTTATCACCTGAAAATACCAAGCATTTTACATTAGTGACAACTGCTTTCAAACAACTTCAGGCTGATTTTCCAGGTATTTGGACCAGAAGGTCTTGCATGCATGGGAGGTTTTCTTTAACTTACTTGAGTACCATTTTGTTAAGGCTTGGCATGACTGCCTCTTGGATGTCATCTGTTTTCCTGTCTCTGTTCTCATTCTTGCTACATGGTCACAGAATGTTCTGGGTTGGAAGGGACCACAAAGATCATGGAGTTCCAAGCCCCCTGACACAGGCAGGGCCACCAACCTCCAGGCCTGCATCTAGACAAGGTTGCCCAGGGCCCCATCCAACGTGGCCTTGAACACCTCCAGGGCTGGGGCATCCACCACCTCTCTGGGCAGCCTGTTCCAGCACCTCACCACTCTCTATGTGAAGAACATCCCTCCCCTCCACCAGTATCCAATCTAAACCTTACCTCCTCTAGGTTAAATCCATTCCCCCTTGTCCTACCACTTTCTACCTTGGTAAAAATCTGATTCCCCTCCTATCTATACTCTCCCTTTAAGTACTGGAAGGCTGCAATGAGGTCTCCCCACAGTCTTCTCTTCTCCAGGCTGTACAAGCCCAGCTTCCTCAGCCTGTCCTCATAGGTGAGGTGTTCCAGTTCCGATCATCTTCATTTAGCCCCGATCATAAGAGGGCTCCTCAGAACCCTCTCCAACAGCTCCACATCTAACTTGTTGTTATGTTCTCAGACACCTTCCTCTCCCCATTTCAGCCAGCTCTTCAGGTCCCTTAAGCTGCTGTTTGCACAAGTGGGGCTTTCTCATGCCTTTGTGCACTTTGTCACAGGTCTCTGAATTACCTGAGTTAATCTCTGAGTGTTTTTCCTTTCTTTATTGCAATGGGCTTCAGGGTTTGTAATGCTGAAGTGTGAACATCATGCATAAAATTTTCACTTTTGGGTCAATTAAGGACTTCTGTACTACTTCAAAAGTAACAAGCACCAGGGCACAGCAAATTCACATAAAATTGGTGGTATTTAGGCATGTTAGTTGATTTTTTCCTGAAAACAAACTGTTGTGTCTTCCAAGAGACCTTATGTCTTTTGTGTCTACCTTCTACCGCTCCCGTGAGACTGAAGGTGCAGACACGATTCATGGACTGGCTCCTTTGATGTCAATGGGATGAAAGCCACGGCCAAATTGAGCTTTCAAGATGACTTGCTGCATTATTTTATGATTGCCTTAATAAAGCTACTGTAGCAAATGTACATCTGCCAGGTTAATTTTAATAAAACAATTGTCTTTCTTATAATGGTATTATGTAATTATATTGTGCCCAGGAAAAAAAATAATCCTGCCATGCCTTCAGGATATTTCTGGAGGCTGCTCTTCTACAGTACTAATTTTGATTGCTGATCTGATAGGTAAACCCGTTAGTTTACCTATCACGCAGTCGGTCTGGCTTCCTTTGTTATACATGACTATATCATGTAAGATCTACCTTTGATTCAAAGAGCTGGAATTGGTTGCGGGGAAATAACCAAACTGTAAGGCCTACTCTGAAAGGTATTGAAACAGCAGTCTTAGGTCCCACATTCGATAACACTTTGAGATGTGACCATACCTCAAGTTCAAGAATGTTTTTTTTATTTAAAGACCTAGAGGTGTTTTGCCCACATAGTCAAGTTTGCTTCTCCCTGACTTGAGGATTCTGCCTGTGTGACATGACCGGCAGTGCTGCAGCTCCTGCATCACCAGGAGCAGATGCAGTTGGATATTGCTGTAGGTGCCTTTAATGGTTCATGCAGAAACATGTGAAGTAAAGAGTAGTAAATGCAGATTGTGATTAGAAAATAAACAGGTATCCATCTACCAAACAGACCATGGCACATTCTGAATAAAAGCTGTATCTGCTCTGCAGACAGAGTTTGCAGAATGAATGAACCTTTCAGATGTTTTTCATTCATTAGTCTCTTCTGTCCAACATAGATGTGAATGTTGATTTTTTTCCTTCCCAGAGAAGAGGACTGCAGTGATTGCAAGCCTCTAGGTATCTCACATGTTTATTTCATCTTCTCCAAACAATTACTTAAAGCTTCTTGAAGATTAAAATTAATCAATTTATGTTTAATTGGACTATGTTTTAAAAATCATGACATACATCTTCATTCCTAAGCTAGATTTAAAAATAACCAGAAAACATAACTACTGAGACTATAATTGAACAGTATTTATCCTTTTAATTGCTTGCTGGTTATGTTCTAGACTTAGCATCTATGACTGAATATTCAACAAAATATTAGCAAGATTTTCTTACTAGGTCTCTACTTGAGTGCCCAAAGCATAAATTAATTCTTACTTTGAGCTGCTAGTAATCCAGCCAGTAATCAGTATTTCGTATGCTGGATTCGTGATAGAAACCTGTCCTTGCACAGGTGAGTGTCTTTGACTTCAGTACTGTATTAAATAACTAATGTTGTGACAGTCTTTCAGAAATATCATCACTCCTGCTTGTCACATGGCTTTTCAACACGTTTACAGACTGGACAATAGCAACATGGCTCGTTAGCTCAGCTTATATAGTGGCTCCCTAGCCATTACTTCATTTACAGATCAGAACAGACTTTACACGTCTGTCAGGGTGGTTTTACAAACCATTAAACAAACTGCACAAGAACAGGAATGCTCTCAGAAGAACCAGGAGGAGCAGCGGTGCTGCTCAGCAGAGGACCCTGCGTGGCTCCCCCACCACAGACCCTCCGCATCCCTGCGTGAGTGACAGCACTCTGATGAGCTTCTCCTCAGGGAGGGTTTCTTCCAGTTAGATAAATACATCGGCATCCGCGCACTCTGCCTCTTCCTATTTATTAAAAAAATAATAATCTGAAAAGCCTTTCCACCCGTATTGTACAACAGCAAAATGGGATAACTGCCCATGGCTCTGATTTATAATCAGATCCTAGCGCAATAGATTGGGCAGCAGATTATCACCAACCCACTCCCATTTAAGCTCCGGTGACAGACTACTCTTTTCCATTAATATAGTGCTGCTTTTTTTATACAAGCAACAAAAGGAGGAATATGGGATGAAATAAGGAGTTGGACGGGGACCTGAAGTTTCTGTTTATCAGCAGCTAATTCACCTTCCTGCTTTGAAGCCTGTGCCTCACCTCCAACGGCTCCAAAGATGGACTTCGTACAGCATTATGATGCCTGCCTCGTATTTTGCCTGTTTGGATGTATTCATATTTAATCAAGATATTATTGTGTATTTTTCCAGATGCTACCTTGCCTGCAGCTATGGCAGCAGCCTCTTAGATGTCTTTTAAACTGTAATTATATAATTAAAAAATATATGGAGAAAGAGTGCAGAAGCTGTTCATTGATGACAAGAACATTCAGGATGCAAGAGGAGCTACTTCGCTGAGTTGACCTCTAATAATCTGCATAAACAACCTGCCTTTAGTGTAGCCAACTGTTAAACTATTATAAAAGCACATATCTTCCCCCTAGGGTTGTGGACAGAACTCATTAATGTTTCATAAACACTTTCTGATGCTTTTGTAAGATCATCCTATTCATAGTGTGTCACACTACTGAGATCTCCTGATAAAAGGTAAAAAACAAGTATTATTATAATGTTCACTTTCAAACACAAATATTTTGATGGAGTATAACAATCACACACCTTTACAATGAGAAATTTATCATAATTTTTAAATAAAACATTACTGCTAATTAAACCAGCATTAATTCTACGGCAATAACATTAATTTTCCCATTGACAAGCCAATCAAAGTCCTGACCCTGGTAGTCAGAGATTTTGTAATTAAATTCCTTATGACACATCCTAGCTCTGACTGATTTTTATCCATCTCAGAACATAGCATTTCCAGCAGCTTCCCACAATAATTTAATAATTTCTGAGCGAGCAGCCATTCATTTATAAGCCACCCTACCCACCCCCACTGTGTCAGAAACCTGACAGTAAAGCCTGGATTTTCTTCTCTTCAGCCTCAGTTAAGAGGGTTATTGCCTATTTCCAGTGACTTATGGAGTGGGTCAGATGCATCTGTATGAGTCAGGTGTTCTGGTTCAGCATCAGACCTCATTCTTACCTCCCATTGCATCTCTGGGTGGCTCAGCTGGGACCGGGGGACACCAGGCAGCGGTATGCCACCAGCGAACGTCCGAGGGCAGAGTGCAGCGTGGCAGATGTGCTGTGGTACACAATAGCTCCCTCACAAGGCAGTGAAAAGCCAATCTAATTACTAAATCTAAATACTAACATGGAGACACAGTCAGGAGATAGATTTTGCCCTCTTCTGGATCATGGAGATTTGAAAGATTTCCTGCATTATTTCAGTTTTCCAAAGAAATATCTTTGAATAACTTTGAAAGAAATATCCCAGGTTACCCTCTACTTCTCTTGAAAAGGATCCATGAGGGCAGTGCTTAGTGCCTCATGGAGGCTGCTCGGGTCTCCAAAACTGGGTGTGAGGTAGAGACTGCACAGGTAACATGTATAACCATGCTGCCCAAGGACAGCAGAGTTATGGCAACCAGCATTTCATAAATACAAAGGAGGTATTACTACATACTGTCTCATAGGACTTTTTTCTCTGTTTTCAGTCCTGGGACTGCCTAATAGATATTAACTTTGTTTACACAAGTTTCCCCAAAGAACTGCCTTTGGTACAGAGGGATCTGTGCAAGGATTTTTCTCCCTATCCTGCACATTTTCAGAGCCAGCTCTAAAGCAGGATGGAAAAGGGGAGGTCCTGCTCTGCAGGAATTCCTATATTTTTAGTTAACTGATCATAGCAAAGCATTTGAGAATGCATATTATGCGAAGCAGAAAAGCTGAAATGATAACAATGAATTGTTTCAACACTGCCGAAATTAATTTGCAGCTAGCTTTTTAATTTACAATTCCAATGAAATTAAAAAGTTGCTGCAGAATATTTTTATTTACTTGAAACTCCACTTCCAATGGGGAAAAAATAATTCAATAGCAATCAGAGTACTGAATTGTTCAGGTGGTTCTTGATGCTATTCAATTTTGAATCCTTTTTCCTTAAAAATACTGGTTTTGAGGAGATGTTGTTGGGTGCAGGTAACAGACCCAGAAATTCAGAAGGAAAGTTCATCTTGGGCACCTCCCATTGTTCTCCAGTGGAGCTTTTCATCCCCTGGCAGGGTGCCTAGGAAAGACAGCCTGCAAACACAGGCACCCAATTTCGGAGCTCCAAGTCTTCTGTTTAGATGTAAATAAAGATTTCCCTATCGATTTTCCACAACTCCACATAAACCAGTTTACTCTAGTAAGAAGGAGAAGATTAAGCAAAGTAGCAAAGGGCATTGTGTTGCAGAAAGAACATGTTGGCTGCTGAGTAATGTCTCCTTCATTAATGGCTTGGAAAATAAAATAATCTTGGCTCATTAAGAGGACAAGCAAGGCCAGATCTACAGGGTTACCGTACAGCCACAAGGCATACATGCTTGGAAGATTAAAAATCAGTTTTAAGCACAGGTGCCTGATATCCACTGGAAGTGAGACAATCAAAGGTTACCCTGCCCTGAATGAATGAAGTGAAGACTACGTTTGGAACCTGTGCGTGGAGCACTGCTGAAAACCTGTAGTTTTTCTAACTTTTCTACAAGTCTGTTACCTGTTAACCTGAAATAGCTTTCAAGAATTCAGAAGGTAATAAATAACATTGATGTTGCTGCTTTATAGAAAGTATTGAGGTCCTAAGCAGGCTCTTCTTTGCTCCTGACCTACTGAATGCTATTTAAATACTGAATAAAATTTACAAATGTGGGCCAGAGCTGGCCTTTCCCTGGAAAGATTGAAAACTCTGAATCTCTACTGCAACGATGAGAAGAAGGTAACTGACCATAAGGAACATCTATCTACAAGCTTATAAACTGTGGAGTATTAGGGATCCAACAGCCCATTCCTCCCCACTCAACTACGGGGCTGCAGCTTGTAAGTAACTCAGAGAGTGGCTCCTTCTCAAAAATCCTCCTACTCTTGCCTCTGAAGTAAGACAGGCCTCTCCTAGCTTATTCCATTCAGCTACTTCCCGGATGTTTGACTTTTAGTGAAATACAGAAGCAAAATATTCTTTTGCAAGCCTTGTGAACATGGAAAAAACCCTTTTTTTTTTGCAAGCTTTCCATTTTTCACAACACTTTTTGAAGGTCTGCCAACTGTATCAACAGCAAAACAACACTGGACTGTGTATAGCAGAAGTTAAAAATAACGATGTGTGTGTCCCAGAAACTATGATCACACTGTTGACTTGTACATGACTTGTAACACAGCCATGGCACAACTGCAATGAAACATACTCTCTTTGGCTACATAAGGTCCACAGTTCCCCACTGACACCTGGAGGTGGAATTACCCTTTAAAGTACGTGAATGCAGCAAAATCCAGATGCAGCAAAGTCTCCACCAGAGCATCTGAACCCTGCTCTGATGAAGAGATGGGATGAGACAGCGAAGGGCCTTAACTTTGCCCAAGGCACCCACAGAGCCTGAGCACTCCCCCATATGCTGGAAGGCGCTGACCTGGCAAAGCACTGTCAACCGAAAGTGACAGCCGCTCCTGTCACCTCTTATATTCTCTAGCTCAAGGACCCAAAGGAAAAAGCTCACTGTAGAGAAGATCTGGGAAAGATGTCTTTTGAGGGTTCAACAGAGCCTGGCCATTCCAATGCTGTCCTCCATACAAGCTACAGAGGATACAAACAATGACTTTAGGCCATTGAGATGAGAATTTAGGGCTCCCTTCTTCAAAAAAATGGGAACTGTAGTGTGAATATGTAGGAAAGATTCATTCACTGCTAGTAGATGCTAGATCCTTCTCACTGGTATACTCAAAAAGGGCATAGATCTTTGTTCTTCTCAAACATGTAAAGCCACCAAGTGATACTGCTTCTATTATAATAGCTTTCCTGTTGGCAGTCTGTAAATGTATGGAGGAAGTCTTTCTGGCTGGTCTTGTCAGCAAGATCAGAACCACCTTGCTGATGGAACAGACTGCTTCCATATGGGGTTAAATCTGTACGTGCACAATTTGGGGTTTATTAAACACATTGTATTGCCTTAACAATCAGAATAGGACTGATGGATTTTTCTGTGTGGAGGAACACAGAACTGCAGTTTCCAGCATCACCCACGGCTATCACATGCTGCTGGCTATGTTGCATCTAAACTGCAGTCTTCTGCAGAAGCATGCGCTCTTGGATGTGATGGAGAAAGTTTACCACAGCTTTGTGTCTGCAATTTCATTCTTTAACATGTACACTTTAGTGCCAAGTTCTTCTCTAAGGATTACATCTTTATAACACAAGCCCCCATTTTTGCTCAAAGAGACTCATTACATATCTGATGATTTGGAAGCTCTACTGTAACATTTCCAAACCTCACTGCTAACTAATTAACAAAAGAGCAAACCCAGCGCTGAATGACTTACTGTCACATTTTGCTGCCAGCAAATCCAAAATTAATCTCATCTGAAGTGTACTGGCATAACTTTGGACTGAAGATTGGCTTTAAAATTCATCTGTAAAGTATATAAGAAGACATTAAAATTGATATCTAGCCTTGTGTGAGAGTACTGATGTGGATAAACACACCTAGAAATGTGTGCTCCGGGTGTACAATGTTTGTACACAACAGATCCCTGGTTGCGCAACTGAACACAGTGATTCAAAGAAAATCAAGTTCAAAATCGACATTAGGTCGATTTTGAACTTGATTTTCATGGGTGCCATAGAGTTTAAGCTCTATGGCACCCATGTGTCAAGTCTTTAGGATCACCAGTCTCTTGAAGCACCTGTAGAATCTCCATCCAGTTTTCAGGGCCCTGGGCTGCTTGTGTCCCAAGTAGGCCCCTTATGGACAACGTCAGTGGAAAGCCTCTAAGCGTGAACCCATCCTGGAAACTATGATTTGCATTGATTGTTTCATGATATTGCAGAACATCTTATAGCTTGGGAAGATGAGGACAATATGAGCAAAATGCCTGGTCGCACACTGCGGACTGCATCATGAATCGGTGCTGATGACAACTCTTTGTCAAATGCATTTTACACTGAACAATGAGTGACCTCCAAAGCTGTCTGTTGATAGCTCTCTGATCTGAATTTAATTCACCAAACATTTCCTATAATTTCTTTCAACATGGGAATCATGGCCTTTAGCGCAATTCTTATCAGGAGAATTAGGCTCTTATTTCTTCCCAGTACACCAATCTATCTGCTGTGTAACTAGGAGATACCTCCATTACATTGTATTAAAAGCCCCAAAGTCCAGGCAATAAGGTTACCTAAATCCAGTAAATGTGTACTAAATGGCAATGTTAACAATTTAACAATCTGGTTACAAGCAGTGAGTTACAAAAAAAAGTCCAGTTGTCTCTCTTTAGTTTTCCCCTTAATGGTCTCATTAGTTTTTGTAGTTGGGCATAGCAGTTAATGGCCTCAGCAATAAATCCGGGAAAGTGAGGTTTTAAATCATCAAGGTAGATCTGTGCTACTGGTTTGTCTTGCTATTTTCTGTGCTGACCTCTGCTACCTTTATTTAGTCATGCTCCCTTAACTTTAACTGTTTCGGAGTCTAACAGGCAATACCTAACTCCAAAGTACTAAGCCTTGACCACAGCGAGTGCTCCAGTCTCTATGAAATGATCCATGAAGGCTTTCTAGGATTGCAGCAGCTTAAAATCAGAAATATTTGAAAGTAGTGACAATAAATGCATAGTTTCTCTGTATTTGTCTCTTGCAGTTCAGAACTTTTCATTCAGATTTTGCCAGCAGCTCTCTAAGGCCCAGAGAGTCCATTTTAAAAAACCAACAACAACAACACCCCAGCAGCTCTTATTTAATCATGTGACTCAAGGACCAGGGAGCATAAGGAAGAACGGCAAGGAAAACAAAAAAATCACAATCAAATCTCAGGACTGGTAATGATGTGCCTGACACAAAGATCCTTCGTGGTGATTTTGAGATCTGTGTACTACGATAACAATCAGAGATTAGTGCTAAAAATCATTGCCTTCTGCGTTTCCTTTCTCCTGACAGCTTTCATGTCTGATTCACTGTGGTGTTTATTGAGTCTAGGGATGTTCAGCCAGTGTACAACTGCCGTAAAACAGCCATGAATCATGCCCTTGACGTGCTCTGTACTCTAGCCACTAACACTTTATAATGTTGTCTAGAAATCCGAAAGAATGATTTAGTCAAACTATGGCTTCTATTTCATTTTTATTAAACCTGGCTCTCTGCCTAAACTCCTGGCATTTTGAACAGTGAACTTAGGCTAGAATATATTTCTTTAGCCTGAACATTTGTAACCTTTATTGATCTGTTCAGGTAAAAGCACAGAGTAAAAGGTCTTTATTATTGATGTGGAAAATATTACTTCTCCATTGTTTCTCAGTCCACAAACATTAGTCACTTTCTCCTTCAAAATTCTCTTAAGTATTCCTTGTTGTGGGCCTAGACATCCCAACCATGGTTATTTGGAGGGATCCAGGTGTTTTTCCAATAGAGAATCATAGAAGTGCTTGGGTTGGAAGGGACTCTTGAAGGTCATCTAGTTCAAACTCCCTGCAATTAGCAGGGACATCTCCAACTAGATCAGGTTGCCCAAAACCCCATCCAACATGGTCTTGAATGTTTCCAGGGATGGAGCATCTTCCACTTCTGTGGACAACCTGGTCCAGTGCCTCACCACCCTCAAAGACTTGAATTAACACTGTCTTGCAGCACTTTCTCCAGATCTAACTTTTGAATACAATAATTTTGCATGAATACCTCTTATAGTTGTCACCCTTCTTCTCAGACCAACGTGGTCTTTCTCTGAAGCTTTAGGGCTGCCCTCTCAGGGAACCCACTGCATTCCCTGCAGCAGTACTGCCCAAGGACAAGCATCCTTATGAAGAGCACAGCAGCTCCGCCGCCTGCTCTTCCCAGCATGTGCATATTTTCCAGAGGAAAGTCAATTGGCAGCAAAGATTGTTGTGCACAGCTTTCCTTTCTGATTTTATCACCCCTGATTTTACTGCCTCCACCCCTCTGCTCCCCTCCCAGGGCTGCAAGAGCCAAGTTCCTCCCAGCAGTGGGGAACCCAACACCTGCACCTGCCTCAGGAGTCATGGGTGTAATATCAGAACTAGCAATTTTTTTATTTTGTTTTTCTGCCTGATATTTAATGTCTCTAGCCCTGTATCTGACAGTTCCAGTGGTGTAAGCAATAATTTTCATACCTGTCGCAAGCCCTGTGACCCAGCCATGGCCTGGAGAAGCTTGCTCGGTGCCTCCCAGGGCTGCCATCCCAGCGCCCTTTTTGCTCTTATGACTTCTGAGGCAGAAGCAGCCTCCCAAGGTTTTCGGTCAGTGCATGGCTGTCACGTCTCATTTTGCCTGATACACATCAAAGCGATACCTTCGACAAGTGCATTTGCCTACACCATTTGTTGATTTCTCCTTTCTAATTCCACCTGCTGGGACCCAAACTGTCACCGCATCAGTCACTGGGGCGCAGGAAATTTCACTCGCTATTTTCTGTGTCCGAGTACAGGGGTGTTTTTTTTTTTATTATTAGCATTTAAAAGGGCTATAGATTCTTATTTATCTATGTGTCCTTTGTGTGTGTGAGTGTGCATTCAGGCCATTTCATTTAAATACTCATTCCTGTGTGGGCCGCATTTTAAGTTTGTGGGTATGCATTTGCATATTGAAGGCAATGTCATTTATCCTTGTAAAAAGGAAGTGTGAGTGTCTGTGCGTGTGCCAGCAGGTTCATGCAGTCACCTCTTCATATATGTGCAGCATGCTCCTGCCTATGTTACGCAAAGAGGAGCTAACATCTGTGTGCAGAATATCTCTATCTGCATGCTAGCAGAGTGGTGTTTGAATCACAGAGCAGGTATGGAAGTCGGTACTGCATCCCACTGGAGAGCATTTATTTTAGGTTCCATTTTCAAAAGTCAAGTCAAGGTGATGCTCTATTATAATGAAAGGGGGTAAAAACCCCAGTTTCACCTGACTGAACTATTTACTTCCATCCAATGGGTGGGATCCATCTCATTGCCATCGGCTGTGGAGAGACAGACTAGTTCAAGCTCATCGTCTTGGCTCTTTCTGTAGTCAGCAAAGAAAAATACAGGTCTAGACAGTCTCTCTGTAGCCATTGTTTCCTAAAGCAGTTGGGAGGATAGCTGTCTAGGGACAAGTATTTGTAGTAGGCCATTGAGACTTGCTGGGTTTTGCTTTACTAACATATAAGGAGAGCTTTACTAATGTATGAGGAGAGCTTTACTGTTCTCTTTATCTGATGAGGGGAGTCCTGGGACTCCAGAAAAGTAAAAAATAGCTGAACCGAACCTAATAGTCTTTATATGTTTCAAGTCTAGACATGGCCCACACTGGAAGAAAAACGTTAAAGGGCATGGACTACAATATGTGATCTATACACAGCACAGGCATTTAATAGCAGAGATCTTGGAGGGGAGTTTCAACAGAGGAACTGTGGATGCAAGACTAACTCCAAAGCCAATGAAATACAACTCCCTTGAATTTATGGGCTGTGTCTGATCCTACAGGTGGATGATGACTATCTCACAAATGATGAAACCATCTGAGTTTTAGTACGAGGCAAGGCCAACAGCTAACGTTTCTTTTGCACTGTCTGGAAGTGCTGGGCAGACAAACAGGGCATCGGTGCTACAGCACTGGTAAGCCTGGCCTGGAATTTAAAGCAGCTATCCCCAAAGAAGCATGAAGATGCTGAGTAATAACAATAGGGTCCAGGCAATGAACAACTAATATCCAAATTTTGATAATTTCCCTCAGAGTATTTGTGAAAGAAATCCAAGGCAAAACCTTTTTTTGCTATTAAGATATACAGCAGACACAGATTCAGACTAAGCAAAATACAAGATATCTATTATCCAGTGGCATTGGACTTTGAACAAAAGAGAAGAAAGGGAGGAGCTTTCCCTTTATTTTTGGTGTGATATGCTTGAGACAACAGTAACTCAATGGATCTGGGGAAGCACACTTACTTGCAGAACAGAAAGGGTTTTTATGATTATCAACTTGATGATATACATAAAAATTTACAGAAGTGGACACTTTCTATGTTTTAAACATCTCTGTATAAGTGTTATTTTTATACAAGATTAATTTACAGTTTATCTTTGTACAGAGTACCAGAATTAGACAATTTGAGAGAAACAACTGCCAATATTTAGTTTTAAAGGCTAAGAATATTTTTAGGGTGGTGGGTTGGGTTTTTTTTGAGAGAATTTCACTGGACTTTGGGTGGAGCTGAATCCAGCTTGGTGTTTTCATAAGAATGTTTGGATTTGGCTGATTTTACTATTCTAAATATGGAAATGTTTGAGATTAATACTATATTTTTATTGTAGTAATACCCAATCTGTCTTAGGTGCACCTCAGAGCTTCAGCTTTTCATTACCCTCTCTTTTTCCCCTCTCCTCCATTATCCCACAACCCATGACACCTTGGTGGCCTTTGCATTCAGAGATGGCACTATATTTCCTTACCACCAAGCAGTGTGTTCTTTTTTTTTTTCCCCTGGATTTAAACCTGGAAGTGAAAAAGAGAATGAAGGAACACAGTAAACTTGAAACTTCTCTCTCTTCTTCAGTCTCAGCAGTACCTCTGCTCTCTCTTCTATATCTTATCTTTAATGCTGGCATGCCTCACTAAGAAGGCTTGACTCATGGGTTGGGAACTACTGCTTTTGGTGATGACTTGTTACTTTTATTTTCCTTCCATTTATCATGTCTCAGCTAACTCGACACCTTTCAGTTACTGCCAGATTGTCAACACTGGGCCCAGATATTCCCTGTGAATGAAATGTGGTCATTCCTTTCTAAGCACAGCATCGGAAAGCCCTCCGCTTCCTGCTTCTCTTGCCCCCACGCTAAAATACGAAGCTGTCCTTTCCTGGAGGGATGACATTGCCAGCAGGGGGGATTTGGTTCCTCTGCCCACTTGTCCTGCTGCCTTTTGGTTGAGATGCCAACCCGTGAGTCTGCAGTGATGCTGGTGTTGGGATGTGGCTTAGAGCAGAACTGGAATGGCTGTCTCCCATCTGGTTCAGAGCAGCTGTCAGATGGTAACAAATGCCAGTATCCAAGGGCAGGAGCTTGTTTTTGTTGTTTGTATGTGTTTGTGTTGTGCATGTGAAACTTCTGAACCTTCCAAGCACTGGGAAGCAGCTTTCTTCTCTTTGCTATCAAACGTACAGAGCATCTCACATGAGGGTGTGTATTACCCTGCACTGTCGTTTGCAAACCATAGTTTACATTGCTCTGGCTTACTAGCTAAAAGGCCAAGTTAATGTGCATGTGTCAAAGTAATTTTCTAACTATTAACTAGAAAACATTTTATTTCTATTTTGAAAAGGGATGTGGGAGACACATATCTTGACTGAAAATCAGTAATGACTGTGATAAGGCCTTTGTTTAACAAACAACATGACCCATTATCTAGAACATCAACTTGTGATGGTAAAATATAACGTTTACACACAGAGCATGCATGTGAAGCAGTCTTTCTTCAAGGATGCCATGTGTTCAACAGTTGTAGAAGTATCTGGAAACCTGCAGTAAATCCACACAATGGAAACAGATTCAAAACTTTCCCCAGTGGGATGTTTTCAAAGAAAACAGAGTATTTCTTCCCTGCAACAGGTAAGTTGGGATCCCTGCCTAATGAAAAATGAGGACAATTTCAAGACTGAGAATGAGGAAGCAAAATAAACTAAATAAAAGACAGGTCAGATTAAAAACTATGGCTGTTTCTTTGCAATTCTGGACAAGTCTGCGAAGTTTTAGTTACCTCAAGAACGAGCTGGGTAATGTAACCAGCCTCCCAGCACTTGTTTTTGCCCATCTGGCCAAGGGGCTTTGTGTGTTGGCCAGGACCTGACTACTTTAGGGACTGCTGGTGTGTGGCATTTAACCAAGGAGAGCAGCTGTTGCTTTTTATAAAGCCAAGATCTTTCCCAGTCCCCAACTGTGAGCTTGTCATAAAGCCTAGCCCCATAATGGCGATAATAACATTTGCCCTTCTTTAGAAATTACTTTGAGATCTGCCAAAGAAAAGGGACTATTCAAATGCAAAGCCTGATGCTTTTATTTATTAATAGATACTGTGCCAGAGTCCCCAGTCTTCTCCCAGTGCCTAGTGCGGCTCTGAAAAAGAGGATCTGCCTGCTTGATATAACCCAGATGGAGAGTTGAGGCCTAGGACTGCTTCATGATATTAGAAGCAACACAAACCAACCAGATGTTAAGCAGCAACAACTCAAGCATGGTGTTATCCTGCCTGTTACTCCTCTAGAACTTGTGCAAACATGGTGCTGCCCAAGCTTGCATCCCAGATGCATCACTGCCTGTGACACAGGGGACTGGGCTTCTCAAAACACTCTTGTTCCCTTAGAGGATCACATATTCCTGCATTAAAATACCAGTTACAGGTAAAACTATCATATCCCTCAAGGAATAAATATTATCTACTCTGTAGGGCTCGTAAGAGTGGCTGCTTTGTGCTGTGCTGTAAGTGCAGTGATGACTGGAAGCAGGTTCACCTGGTATATTGCCATCACTACAGCACTACCTGGTGCTTTGGAGCCCCTGGCTCCGCTCAATCCCAGACAAAATTTCTGGAGTAGGCAGAAAAAAAACAACCCAAAAATCTCTTTTTCAAGATCCCTCTGCTGTCTATGATTAATAGGGGTGAAGTTTGCTTGTCTAATTTTATGTTTTCCCTGTTTTCTTTCTGACTACACTTTCCTGGTGTGGAAAATCTGGTGTCGAATTCAGTCAGGGCAAAATTCTGCTGGATGCATTTTTTATATCCTCAAGGGAGGGCTTTATTCACTTCCCCTCCCTTTCACAGTTGCAGTAACAGATGACCTTTTGACACACTTCTATTGGAATGAAAGCAGAAGGTGCATTTCCACTGGTAGAGTGGTTGACAAATATTTGTTTTACCAGATGAAACGTGAGTGGCAATAACTTCACTAATGTGCTCTTTACAAGGTTGGTTCCTGAAGCAAGTATATTTCAGTCTGATTATTTTGTTTTCTCATATTTAGAAATGTCCTGCACTTCTAACACAACAACTCCCTGCCACGCTACAGGCTTGGGGCAGAGTGGCTGGAGAGTGGGGCAGAGTGCCCAGCAGAGAGGGACCTTGGGGGTGCTGGTGGACACCCAGCTGAGCATGAGCTAGCAGTGTGCTCAGGTGGCCAAGGCAGCCAATGGCAACCTGGCTTGTATCAGGAACAGTGTGACCAGGGAGGTCATCTTACCCCTGTATTCAACCCTGGTGAGGCTGCACCTTGAGTACTGTGTGCAGTTTTGGGTGCCACAGTATAGGAAGGACATCGTGGTGCTGGAGAATGTGCAGAGAAGAGCACATAGGCTGATTAGAGGTCTGGAGAACAGGTCTTATGAGGAGAGGCTGAGGGAGCTGGGGCTGTTCAGCCTGGAGAAGAGGGAGCTGAGGGGAGACACTGCAGTCTATAGCACCTGAAAGGAGCTTATACTGAGGCAGGTGTTGGCCTCATAGGTCTCATAGCAGCTTTCCAGTACCTGAAGGGGCCAACAGAAAAGCTGGGGAGGGACTTCTGAGAAGGGCATGTAGTGATAGGACAAGGGGGGATGGGTTTAAGTTGGAAGGGGGTAGATTTATATTGGAAGTTAGGAAGAGGTTCTTCACTATGAGGGTGGTGAGACACTGGAACAGGTTGCCCAGGGAAGTGGTGGTTGCCCCCTCCCTGGAGGTATTTAAGGCCAGGCTGGATGAGGGCTTGAACAGCCTGGTCTAGTGAGAAGTGTCCCTGCCCATGGCAGGGCGTTGGAACTAGATGATCTTAAAGGTCCCCTCCAGCCTGAACCATTCTACGATTCTAGTAGTGGCGTGGAAGGCGCTGGCAGGAGGCGCAGCCAGGAGATGGCAGCCTCGGCATTGCAAATCCGCAGCCGCCCGCCGCACCGGGGAGCGGGGCCGGGAGCGGGGCGGGGTGGGGAGGCGTGGGCGGAGGAGGGCTGTCTCGTTTGCTAGGGCGTCTTCAGAGTGGGAATTCTCCCTCGTCAAGCATACAACTAAAATCCCGAGCACCGCGTGTTGCCGCGGATTTCAGGGGGAGGTTTTGCCGGGCCTCTGAGCTGCGGCCCTGGGGCTGCTCCTGCAGCCCGCCGCTTCCGGGGACTGGGTGGAGGAGAGGAGGTGACAGCAGGGTAAACACGGTGGAAGATAGGTGTGTTTGGCTTGGCGAGCTCATTTTGGCTAGCAAGGGCCCAATTATCAGCTGGTTTAGATCAGTGTCGTTCATAAACGTTAGAAGAAGGGGGTCACTGGAGCACGGCACGGGAGAGGAAAAGAGCAAGCGTTAAAATAAGTGCTGTTTGCCTTGCTCTGATTACCAACACATTCTAACGATTCTCTCTCTCACCATGGGATGGGATTTTCCTTGGCTTACTTCAATTTCCATTGAAATACCTCGGAAAATTTCAACAGCATTGGAGGAAGCAAACTCCAATAATCTAGGATTCTCAGAAGTCTCCTTCCTTTCCAAGAAACACCATTCTTCTGTGATTGGGAAAGCTCCATCTTTCAGGGAAGTTTAATGTTCCTTCACTTTTGATGCTGAAAATGTATTACACCAGATATAAAGCCCAGTGCAAAAGAAATTATGCATTGAGCTCCTTACTCGGAGAGATTAAATTGTACAACCTTTTAAATATCTTGCACTAATAATATTTGGTCCTTCGTTTCACTTCTTTATTTGACATTTGGAATTTATTGAACAGTCTGAGTTACCCTCGATTTAATTCATTGTCTTCAGGGATTTGATGCATTTAGTGAATTTGGCTGGCTATCTTCAAGCAGAGATTTCTACTTCTTATTAGCAAATTCCTGGAGCTGTAAATGCTTCTTTGGTTTTGATACCCCCGCAGCGTGGCCATGAATTGGTAGAATCACTCAGAAAGCAAAGCTATTTTCATGTGTCTCACTGGTCAATAAGGAAAAATGTTCCTCTTGCAGAAGAAAACTGTTTCTCTTCTGCATGAGTCATGACTCTGCTTGTATGCACAGAACGAAAGATTTCCAGCTTCTCAGGCTTCACTGGCATTCCGGGGCAGTGTCAGCCAGCCAAGATTCACATGTGGAAACTAAATATGGTCATAGGGTTACACTCCCATTTTTTGCCCATTACTCAGGCCCCTGCATGGTGCCTACTCCCTTTATGCCGCTGTGCATCTCCCCCTGCAGCAATAGTTCTCTCTGTGGTTAAAGCTAGTAAGACCTTAGCACCATCTACAAACAAGTAGCATGCTTCATCTTCTGCTTAAGAGTACTATATAAATAAAAAGATCCAGTATTACATCCTGGGAGGGAAGCTGAAGGCTAAATACCTTTGTAAAGCTCCGTGCTAGAGGGTGTCATCTTAAGTCCTACTCCAGCTTTCAGCTGTAGTTATCCCCACAGTTTTCATGGTAAAACCTGCCAAAAATAGAAAAAACAAGAGGGAAAGAACAAGTTGTTTTTTTGAAAACAAAACAGCCTGTGTATTTTCAGCAACAAGAAGTCAGAGGAACATTTTTATAATTATATACAACAGCAGAAGGGTTCTGATGTCAAGGGAGCCAGAAAAATACATCCTAAATTATACTATGTTTCACCATGAAGGTTAATCAGAAAGTCAGAGGAATTTTTAGGTCTCTGTGAGGGTGTTCAGCCCCTGCTTGGAACTGGTCAACACTGGCTGTGAAGAGCAGTGATGAAGACAAATCTCCACAAGGGCTTCCAACTATACACCACTTTGACATGGGGACACAGCTCTCACAGAGATGCTGGTTTCCTTCCCATTGGCTCCCCCAGGGACTCCTTGTCCTCTCCCCAGATGCTTTATAGAGCTGTGTGGGAGTAGCAAGGGGCCTGATCTCATATTTCAGGCTTGGCTTTGACTTCCTCAAGAGCTCTGCATTCTCTATTCATGTCAAAGCTATTCTGTGCTGCCTGGAGACACAAATCTCAAGGCGTCTGTCAATGGAGAGGTGACATTTGCTCTGGTCCCAGTTTCCACATCCAACCTCTATGGAGAATTCATTACAGGACATTAATGACACTGTAACCAAAGGCTTCTATGAAACATTTCCATTTGCAGTAAGGCTTTTACATAGTGTCAAATGCATAAGTTTTCCTAGCAAATTATACAAAACTCCACCTGTTTAAGACTATCCTCAGGCTGGACTACCGTTTTGATCAGGAGATATTTTGTTAGATGATGATTTACTCCATCACTATACAGCCTCCATGTGACTTTGTGGCTTGCTGAAATGTTTCTGTTAGAAACCAAACACAGGATTTTTATACAATAGCTGTGGTGACTACATGGATTAGCAGCCTTGACATAGAAGTATCTTACACAATTTTTTTTTAGTAAAACCTTTTAGATGACACTTCTTTTCTGTGGGATTTCTAGTGTTTAACTTCAAATAATTTTCCAGGGAAAGAAACACAAAATAAATCACTCAAAGTTCAATTAGTTAAACAGAGCTTATTGCCACTCTCAGGCTGAGGAAAGGTTTTCACGGCAGAAGTATTTCCAGTTTCAGACCTTCACACCACACAGATATTATTACAGGAAATTATATTAGTGTTGGAAGAGGTAAGAAAAAAATCCTGTGGCTTGTTTCTTTGTTATGAAAACCAGTTGTTTGAGGAGACGTGGGATAGATGTTTCTGCAGGGCACTATGGAAGTGTTTTTCCATCTGATGTGTGTACTAATATTTGTTCGCAAAACAAGTAGGCAACTTGTTTTGTGACAACTATTCCATTTCATGCACTTTTCAAAGACTATTGAACAGTCTTTAGAAATATCCAAACATGCCTTACGCCAACTATTTGCACCTGCTACATTCTTTATGCAAAATTAAGTCACTGAGTGTAAAGCTCCTAAGGGACTTGCGTTCTGCCTCAGAAAATCATTTGGTGTTTATACGTACTGAAATTTGATGGCATGTGCCATGAAAAGGGATCAACGTGGCTGCTCATCTGGACTGCAGCTACCCACATATCCTTCATTGACAGATCAACTGTTATTCCTTAAGATAAAAGTGTCATTTCTTAACAGACTTTCATCAATACCAGTGCTTGGTATCCCAGCAGGATAGCTTAGTTTTGGGGAGCAATTTAAAGTTTGCGTTTGAGGTACTCAGTGGTCATAGGAGTGGGTGGCATCTTATAATGGGGAAAAAAAAGGCTGTAATACATCAGTGTTATCTGATAGGATTGGTCATTATTTGATAGGCATTTGGAAGCATAGTACTTGGACTCAGAGCAATAAAATGGTTGGCAAGTAATTTTCAGCCACTTCCAGTGAGGTTTCATTAAAGGAATAAAGGCTTTGTACTTCTAGTTGATGTTTGTAAACAGACACAAAAAAGAACATAAGCTCCACCCTGGAGAAGGTTATGAAGTCCTATTGAACAGGGGGAAGGGTAGCTAGAGAGTGATTTTATTTGTATAAGCTTTCCATCCAGAATCAGCTACATAACTTCTGGAAGCTTGCGCTGAGTTGGAGGCAGAGTAGAACAACAGAAACAAAGCAAGGACTTGAAAACTCCTCCAAGTTGTAGACCTGCAGACATTGTGATGAGCTAATATTGAGGAGGCTTTGGAAGGAAAGAAATACCTTGAGCTGAAGCTGCAGGGCTCTGTGAGTTCCCTGTGAGTCTCTTGAAACACTTGAGGTTGAGAGCATCCCTACGAATTAGTGACATGTTTGTGAATGATGGAGTTCCTGGATACTGTGGTGACCTAACCGCTGATAGTGAAATTGTTGCTAATACAAATATATGATTAATTAATCACTGATATTTTCCCCTTCCCTCTTTATAGGCTTAATCTTTGAAATGAGAAATATTGCTCATCAAGAGGTTCAGTGCCCCCAGGACTCAAGGTAAGAGTTCAAACTGAAGACTTTTGCTAGTGCTAGGAGGGATCCCTCTGCAGTTAAGACCAGTTCTTGTTGCCATCAGCAACAGCATTTCTTTGAGTTTCAGACCTCAATAATCCAATATTCAACAGGCCATACACAATTAAAATGTTTTTTTTTTCTTATTTTGGATGACCACCAACAGGATGGTTTAGACAGTAAAATTTTTAGTCTCTCAGCCAGGAAGGAGAAAAATGATACATGGAGATGTCTAAGGTTTTTTTGAGGATGTCCAAGGTTTGGGGTTTTTTTGAGTACTCTGCAGCAGAAAACCTTTCCCCACTCCACTGAAGAGCTGGCCAGTGCTGTCTTTGAACTTTCTGTGCTGAATTCAGAATACTTTAGTCAGACGATTCTGCAACCTATAAGAGTAAACCTGCATTTTCAGTGGCTTTCCTCAAAGGATGCTTGTTAGAGATACACATAAGAATGTTTTTAACTACAGATACGATGTTCCAAAGAAACTCAAATTTAACCCAAAAGTTGCAATAGTTTCCTGCTAAAATCTGATGAAACCAGCTCCAGTTTTTTGTGTCTAAGCAGCTTTGTTTCATAGGGTTCTTCTCCTCTTGAAACTCTGCACAGATCAAACAGGCAAAATTTTAGCCACTTTCAAATGTGGAATGTTAGAATCTCTGTCTAATAAGGAGTAACAGCACCTGGCCTTGTTAAGAGAAGGCAGTTGAATTGACAGATGTCTGTAACAGCTGAATCAGTCTACACATCATGAAATAAAGAGATAAAATACGGTAAAAGCCAGAAGATTAAAAGTCAGAAGATGAGAAAGTATGAGCAAACGTCAAAGGCACTTGTCTTACAAGAACTGTCAGTTCCTATTATTGGAATATTTACTGTTCTACAAGGAATCCAGACTACAACAGAGGATTTCTGTCAGTGAGATAGAGCATATCTATAACATGAGTAGTCTGGCAAGGCAGCACATGCTTATCGCAGGGCATACAGCCTCAGTATTGTCCACGAGCACATTTAGGTTGGGCTTTGGGACTGCATGCAGAATTTTCATGTGTGAGTGTGAATGCTACTGTCAGCACAGGGTGATTCCCCAGACTGCTTCTCAGTGTGCTTCTCCAGTATAACAAGCAGCTTCCAGGCTCGGTTCTCTGCCCAGACAGGCTCCTGTTGTGTGAATCTGATCATACATACTGTTACCAAGGCAAGTTTTGAACTGAATTGTTGGTGCACTTAAGCCTAGCTCTCTCTGACCATCCCTATGGTCACTGGCTTTCAAGTCAAGTCACGTTTAAGTAGAAATGTGCATAACTTGATAAGACTTCAGTGTCTTGGTTATTGCTGTCTCTGTTGGTGCCTAGCACTGCACTGTTCATACTTGCCCTCCTGTATGATTCTCTTTTGGTTCAAAATTTACTTGAAAAAGTAAATGAAGGAAATGAAGAAAGTTATGAAGAGTTGTCTCTCTCCCTTTTTCCTTTCAAAAGTCTCCATCTATCCCTGCTGGATGGAAATGCACCTGCTGTGTACAGCTTCTCCTGATTCTTTGCGTATGCAAGGCAGACCCCTGAGATTCTTCCATCATGCCCTTCTATTTATAAGGTACACCATTCCCTTTTAATGTATGGTTTTTGGTTTGGGTTTTTTTGGGGGGTTTTGGGGGGGGGTGTTTGGTTGTTTGTTGGGTTTTTTTTTTTATTTTAGCACCAACTATCACGTTTCTATAGATTTTCTGCCTATAGGATTTCTGGCAGAATGTACACCTGGAAATCTACACCTGGAACTCCAGTTGCTGGAGTTAGGCAGGCTGAATATTTTGTTGAGTATGAGTCCCGGGTCAATGCCTAAATTCTGATAGCTGCCAAAAAGTAATCTTGGTCCTTCAAAGTTCCTCTGAGTGGATGTGAAGCATTTTGCAGCTCAGAGTAACCGGGCAGGAAAACTGTCAGTGCCTATAGCTGCACTGTAGAGGTTCTCTATATCCTGGAGATGTGATTAGCTGAGAAGGCCACAGCTATGGTAGCCTTAGACTTAATCCTGGTTAATCCCTGGGTGTCAAAACAACCCCTGAAAGCCCCTGTCAGTCTGCAGAAAGCAGAACAACCTTTAGCCTAGGTACCTAGTCTTTCAAGATGGAAAAAAAGTTGTCTCTAAAAGTGCTAGGAGAGACTACAATGCTTTTATTCCTCTCTGCCCTGATGACTGATCAAATGTGTTCTGAAGACTTTAGACTGCTAATGATGTCACAAATCTCAGGTAGTGCTTTCAAGGCAACCTGGCACCTCCTGGAAGTTGTCATGCAGCGTTAATGGACTATGGTTAGTTCCTACACAGCACACAAGGAAAATTTGGCTTATAAAAATTGTACCTTAGTAGTCAGCACACTGAGCAGTGAACAGCTTCAGCTTATATCTGGGAGTGCAGTGAGAGGAATTTAAGTCTCCTCTGTCTCAGGGAGAAACTAGACCACAGACCTCAGAAAGTCCTAATTTCCCAGCTCTTGCTCGGGATCCCTCAGCAATCACCCCCAGTTCCCACAGGAGGAGGTGGCAGCCAGAGGAGCATCTCAATTGTAGGTCCTAGCAGTGCGTAGGTGTGACCTGGGCAACTTCAAAGTGAGTTTTACTGAGAATTATGTTCCAAGGCAACTCAGATGTCTGCAAGGTTAGGTAAATTCAGGTTCTTGAAACAAAGGCAAATATTTACTAGCAGGGAGCCTAGGGCCTTCCCTGGATTGTATCTTGAATCAACACTACAATATTCCTTGCCTATGAGGAAGGATGCATGCTCCTACCAAGTCTAATCTCTCTCTTCCCACTTTTTCCATCCTTAGCAAAAGCAGTTGCACATCTAGTGAGAATATTGTGCACTTATACAATGTCACAGTTACCAAATATCCATTTTACCACTGTGCCTCCAGGAGGCCATGATAGAGAAAAGTATCTTGAAGATAGGATGTGCCAATTGTACCACCCAACTAAGACTTTAATTACAAATTCTGAAGAAAGCAAGGTAGAAATAATATAACCTGTATCACGTGGTGCCCCAGCATCAGATAAAACAAAGTGAAAAAAAATGGTGTATTTAAGAAAGAGATGAAGATAACAAAGATGTTCTGGCTTAGGAAAAGCTTTCATTCTGAGCCTCTTTCTTCCTCCTCAGGAGATGAGGGAAGAAAAGAATGAGGAGGATGTAGCAGATGCACACGGCAATGAAAGACAGTAAGGAAACAGAGAACAGGTGCAGTTTAACCCAAGAGAAGGGTCAAAAGATAGCCTGGGTGCAGATATGGAAATTCTCTGTCACTAACAAGAGTCACAAGATACCTTAAGCTGGTATCTGCTACTTGAACATTAAGATGTGGTTAACAGATTTGTAGGTCAAAATATAACAGCCTGTTTTGTTGGACTTCTATGGACTAGTTTAACAGTGTGACAGGTACTGTGACCGTGTCACATAGAAAAGAACTGTCCTGTCACAAGCCAGGTCTATACATGGCTGGATAAAAGCTGTCATTCCCCTATTTCCATACATTAAATGCTTAGTCTAATGAGCTTTTATTAGGAACAATCCTGTTTTCACTAGACCCAAAACAAAAGCTTTCAACATTTTTAATTGAAGGGCTAGCTGGACAATCCAGGACTGAATTTTGAATAGCCAAGGTCTTTTATGTAAAATGAACTAAAAGCAACTAATTGTATTGTGGTATCATTCTGTTTAGTAGATATCAGAATTGTCTACAAGTAAACTTTATTATCCTAATTTAACATATAGGGAAACTGAGGAACAGGAAAGCAAAGTGCTTGTCATGATTAAGCATTTAAACAAGCTTAGGTTCCCTATTCAATGCTAGTCACTAGTCCTACTGCTTTAGCAGAATTGACAATGGAAAGCAGAAAATTTATCAGCAGAAAACATTTACTTGAAAGAAAAATGTCAATTTTTTGTGAGGGTGAAATTTCCTGAGTCAGATACTGAACCACAAATTAATCCTATTTTTTGCTTTTTTTCTTGAGAAACAAATGCCAATACTTTCTGTTTCTGTATCAAGAAATATATGGCTTTACTTCCTAGTAACACGAGATTTGTTTGCATGACTTTCAAGGAAAAAGAAGTCAGACAGGAGCTACCATTAAACATCTTTTTTATTGTAGTCTTTAATGTACATGCAGAATTTAAAAAAAAAAAGTGTCAGTTATATCTGTAAGCATATAAGAACAATGTAAATGTCTTGGATCAGCAATGTATTCGGATTAGGGACTAATAACTCTAAGTGAACAGACATCTTTCAGGATATACAGTTTATATGGTAAATCAAGAAGGTTTTCTTCAGAGTGATTTTCATCATAAAAAGATAAAATAGTTCTTGTTTACAATCTTGCTTGGTTTTAATACTGAAAAAATAGTACACTCTCCATTATGTACATAGAAAAACATAAAACTATATCCATACCAGTGTCTGTTTTAAATGCAAACAATAGTAGTTAATAGCTTTGTAATTTTTTTGTGCACCCTCACCCCCTTCCCCCCCCCTAAAAACCGCAGCATTTCCTAAAGTTTTCAATGCTTTGGCAGAAACTGAGCCGAAGGCACTCCCTTATTAGGTAAAGCAATATGTGAAATATCAGCACTAAATAAAAAAAAAAGCTGTAGGTGTACCAGACAGCTCTGTGTCCATCCCAAGGGCCAAATCTCACACCCTCCAAGTAAAGAACTAGTTTGTCAGAGATCCTAGCTTGGTTTACAATGAGGCTGATTAGCCTCACAACTATATTTCTTCCAAATGCAGAGAATGTTCTCTGAACACCGTACTGTCACGAGGGCAAAAAGCTCCTGCGGGTCACAGCATCAGAATGTGTTGCAAAGGCTTTGCGTTCTCGGCTCTGCACTTTGCAGTGTGGTTGTTTCACACAACACCCTCCATTCCAGACTTCCTGGTGCTGCAGCTCAGCTGAAAACAGACAAACCAACGCACAAATGTGAAATTCCTAAACCATCTCTTTGGATGGATGAGTTTAGACTTGGCAAAGCATCCTGAAAGTAGCCTGCGTGCTAGTGGCATCCCCACTTCTGCTGATAGGGAAGCTTTGAAAGCTGATAGAAAAGTTTTGCTCAGGGACAGATCCTCCTTGGCCTCATGTGGCTTGTGTGCGGCACATCTGCATTTTTCTTGTAACTCGGGGTTATCTCTGGCATAGCTGCGATATGTATTTCTATGAATATTTTATTTAAAATAAAAAAAAAGCGCCTATGAGATAAGCACCTAAATGCTCACTAAGGGAAGTGTCATAAGTCACAGTTAGGAAAACATTTCCATAATGACCAGTTTTAGTTCTCAACTGCACTTTGCTTCTGCAATCCTGGTAAAGATTGAGAAATGACTGGATGCAAACTTCCGAGAGAGAATGAGACAGAAAGGCACTGACCAGAGCTTTCAATGCCCGTGAAAAGCTTTCACGTGCCAATGTCTCCAACCTGATAGTGTTAGCTTTTGGGGACATATATTAGTTCAGTAATTGGCTTAATTTATTCAACTAATGTATTCACAGTGCACCATATCTGGCCATGACTGTAAATAGCTGCAGTCAACTGACAACCCAATTGAAAAAGAACATTCTGCTGAAACCTGCCAGCTGGTCACGTTCATTCTGCTGCAATAGCTCTGTGCTCTTTGGCCACAATAAAATGAATGGCTTTATAGTGCTGGAAAGCATTTTTGTCATTCTTCGGTATCACTGTGGATTTATCTCACAAGAAACGAAGGGTGAGATAAAAAGTCATCCAGCAACACTTCAGTGTCTGTACTGAACAGCCAGCAAAATAATATATAGCTGGCATCAAAGAATAGCCATTTAAGGTTAGTTAGAAGTGCAGGCTGAAGGGGAAAAAATAGAAGGACAAAATAAAAAAAAAAAAAAAAAAGGCAAGTAGTCCAGTAAGAATAAACGGTAGAGTAAGAAACTGAGTGATTCTTTTTTTTGGGCCAGTATGTCCACCACCAGTTGCTGTATTTTGCTTTGGGAAACACAAAACTGGCACCGAAACACCCGAAGAAACAAATCCTCCCCACCCCCTTCCTAAGCTGATGGATCTCCTTGAAATGTCCCTCAAATTTCTTTCCGTACTGTGGCCCGGATGCTGCTGAACACTTTGCCTATGGCCTCAAACAGTGGGTCGCAGAACGTGTGGATGCAGATCGAATAGACGCGGCTAATGCACTGGATCTCAATCAGGTAGCTCCTTATGCACGGCACCACTGCCCAGATGTGCAGGAATGACAGAATGGCAAAGTAGATGCCCCAGATGAGAGCCATAGGAATGCCAAAGATAGCTGACAGTAAACGATAAAACCAGTATTTTGTTACAGTGAACGTGGTAAAACTGGCCTTCCAAATCCCATCAAAGCTGTGTGTTCCCTCTGGCTCAGCAATCACATCTTCAAAATCAATCTGCAGCAAAGAACACAAAGTCAGGTCAGTCAGACATTTTCATCAAGGGCATCTTCCAGACCCCCCTTTCCTGGAGAGCAATGGTCCCCTGCAACAACACACCGAAGCACACACTTCCTACATCCCAACACGATCCGATCCATTTAACACAGCATTTAAGCCAAGAATCTTTTCAGGGATTTTTTTTTTTTTCCCCCAGTGGCATCGATGACAGCCTCGATGCTTAGCTCAAAATTAGACATCTAACTTATAGATGGACACAATATATTTTCCTTATCTCCTGCAGCCCTACGTGCATGGAGCACCACTGAAGCTTACTTCAGGGATAAACCAGGTGAACAGACTCATCACGTTCTCACTGCCTCACATAACCGTTTCACATCTATACAAATGGAATAAATGCAGTTGCTGCTTTGACTTTTTACACACCTCAAGCATGCATCAATAAAATGTGTTCTATTTGTCTGCATTCTCACACTTTTCCATGTAGAGCACTGCTGAATTTTGACGGGGAATGAATAGCGAGGCTAACTAATTAAATACATACTCTGGAACAGGCATAGACAGTTGTTAATAGTCCGAGAAACAAAAAGCTTGATGCAGATTTGTTCATGTGGAGCTCCTCCTTGGTCTGAAAGGGTTAGGGAGCTCTTTTGTCTTATTAAACGTAAGGAGGCTCTTGGTAGGAGTAATTTTTTTCTTGCCTATCCTGTTTACATGATAATACTCTGCTCATGAAAAACATGGCCAGGCTAACTTATTAATATTTATAAGGAACACACTTGTCCCCATAATTCATAGTTTTGACTATTTTTCATAAATTGTTCAAAAAGTCACCTAAGGAAGCAGAGCATTCCAACAGGAATATTTTACAGCTCTCTGTTGAAATACTGAGCTATTCAGGAAGCTTAATTGTCATAACATTTCTATTAGAAAATTAACAGAATTGCAATGCTAGTTCAGCTCCATGTCACACAAAGGCATGTTTGATATAATCCACAATACAGGATATTTAATTTATTCAGCACAACCAGTTGTATAGGTACTACACTCAACAGGAAAATGAACATGACAACACTATTCCTTTGCAAAAATCTAAATTACTTTTGAAATCAGATGAAAGAAAAATAGAATTTGCGTTCCTGAGACTGGATCCCAAAATGAGATGCTGCTGCTGCTGTAAGTGATGATTTACTGGAGCAGGCTAAGTATGATACTGGCCAGAAACTCAGGCAACCGTGCCTCAGCATGCTGGAAGGAGGTGAATATGCATACACACAGTGTAAGTATTGCATATACTGTAGGAAAAGGCTCACAATCACATTTTTTTTTTAATAATTTTAAAATATACATAAAAATTGGAAAGAACTCCCTCTCCTGTGTTCAATCACCTCCAAACAGAAGTTACCAACACTATATATTATACACAAAAATTCTATAAGCCTTTCCAGTTTCTTAAACAAAAAAAAAGATAATTCCAAAGCAAGACTACACTGTCTAATATTGGTGCAATTTACATGAAGGGCTTGAAAGTCCTTGAGAGGAAATTTCTGAATCAGATGTGATGTCAAGTATCTTGAATGCCTAACATCAAGCTGGCTCAATTAGAAATATTATTGGTCCAAAACATCACTGATGATGAGTGCTTTGCAAGACATCATGTAACACAAACGATAAACATCCTCTTTAGCTGCTACTGTGACATATGCTTTAGTGATCTGAAAGTCATCTATGATCCTTTGGGCTGGGAATTCATCATCACCACCATTACGTAGCATTTAGATTGAAATTCTGTCTCTGCAGAAACCAGTGCCAGACTTTGTATTGGTGGAGTATCTAACAAACACACCTCAGTCATGTGTACATAAAGGTGTGCAGAACCAAAAGGTCTGCCTGGACATTAAAACCATTTAATTTTAAATAATTATTTAATTTTAAATAATAGAGAAAATGAAAAGAGAGCTTGAATCACAGCTCTCTTCTGCCATAGTTCTGCAGGTATGAAATTACCTATGTTGTGTGCATGAGCTGTTGTATAAATCTTAGAAAACAGTTTCCTTGAAATAATTTCCTTGAAACTTTTCACTGAAGCCCACGTCCCATCTTAGCTCATTTTCAAAGTGAATGACTATTGGCTTATTGCCTTGAAAACAGATTATAAAAATATGCAGATGGTGGTAACCCCCAAGATGATTACAGCAAAAAAAAAAAAAAAAGAGGAGCTGTTTCTCTAAAAAGCTATAACATTAAGGCTACAGAGAATAAAAGAATGGATTAGGTTGGAAGGGACCTTAAAAGGTCATCTGGTCCCACCATCCTGCAGTAAGCAAGGATATCTTCACTAGATCAGGTTGCTCAGAGCCTCACCAAGCCTGACCTTGAGTGTCTCCAGGGATGGGGCCTCCACCACTTCTGGGCAACCTGTACCACTGATTCACCACCCTCATAGTGAAGAACTTCTTCCTAATGTCTAATCTAAACTCCACTCTAGTTTAAAGCCACTGCCCCTCATCTTGTCACTACCTGCTCTCACAAACAGTCCCTACCCAGCTTTCCTGTAGGTCCTCTGGTTGAGCATAGCCTTCTTATTCTTCTGGCTATTTACTGCATGCTTCCCCCCAGTTGATGATGCAATCCATGGCAGAGCCAGTTTGCGCACATTGCCACCACAGAGCAGTTCAGTGCATCGAGGGCTATTCAGGGTCACCAAGACTTTTTATCCAGTTCAGCTGTGGATAGAGTCTATCTTGTGGTTTTTTTTGAACTGGCTGAAAAAATAATAGCTATTAAATCTCAGCAGGAAAGCCAATTTGTGTCGAGCTCTATCAGCCTTTTCATCATTACATCTTTAATGCAGCAGAGTGGGACATATTTTTATCAGCGAAGCATATTTTTTCCATGCAAAAAGGAACCACAGGTTAATGTGAATTTCCTAGAAGATTAAAAATAAATAGTAAGACTGGCCTTCAATTTGATTCCTTTCAAAAGAATTCACTATAATGAATGTTTCACTCAAAAAATGGAAGCTGGAAAACTCAACTGGTTTTCAAATAAAATCGTAAACTTCCCGTATTCGTGATTCTCAGCAGTTAATGTTTTTAGCCTGTTGCACGATGTCCATGGAGTTAATGCTAGGGAGCTGACAGAAGAATCATGCAATATAACATTTCCAGATGGACAACCCTGTCCTCATTCCAGAAGATGATGCTAATATTAGAACATTTATGATATATCTTTGGCTGGGGTTTCCTAGCTCCAGTCATACACAGTCATTCTAAAAGTACTCAGGAATCAGTCTGTGTGTGAGATGATAATAGTGGTGTCATTCATTGCCACCAACAATTCATGCCACCAACAATTGTCAAGAGGTTGCTTTCTTGGAGCAATTTCAACAGCTCTCAGAATGTTTCCACCATTGCACAGAAGCTGAGTAGATGGCTCTGTTGGAGCCATAACTGATGTCTCACAACTGTATCTTTCCCATTTCATTATTCCTCAAGTCCCATGTCAGCACACTGCTCTGATTAAGCGACGTACCAAACTGAACATGAGAGTGAAAAGATAGGAAACCAGCCTGGCAGCTCCAAAAGCTCTCGGCTCAGCACAATGTTAAAACAAGGCTGCTATCTCCCTGATAGCCGTAAGAACAAATGAAATTACACACATCAAGAGACTCCAGCGACAACTGGAACACAAACCTCTGTGGTGTTGTCCAAACCCAGACTTACCCACAGCAGTGTAGAGTCTAAATAAAGATAGGCCAGGAGTAGAGGTTCTTCTCAGCTGCTAACAGGTTACGTATGGGTCCTCTGACTGGGAAACGCTCTATTTATTTCACTGTTCAGGCAGTACAGAGAAGTCCTTATGCTGCAGGAACTGAGATATCACACAGATTCTTCCTGCACTGAACCACTCCCATGAAAGATCCTGTTTTTAACTCACAGGGATCAGTCCTCCCCAGGCAGCAGGAGGAATGGGTGACTGGAAGCGTTTTGCCTTGCTGTCGGTTACGTTTCCATCACTCGGATTGCTCACTCCTCGGTCCCTTTTATTACTCTCCTCTGGTTTTTCGTTCAGTAGCGCTTGGTGACAGTGAGTGTCACCAGACTGATAACGGGAGTCCAAGTGAAGTAAGTAAAGTAAAAATAGGACTGACAGGAGAAAGAAAATTGGCCAGAAATATGATCCTAGGGAAGAGACTCTCAGTTTCTGGAAATGAATCTAACTGGCTTGCAAGGATAAGATACCTTTTTTAGGGTGTTGCTCTCGAGGCCACTTTTGCCAAAGCACCACATGCCTGTAGGTCTGTGAAGAACTCTGTTTTATCTACATGAAGGCATGAGTAGGCTAGGCACAGGTCTTGTTCAGTTTACTGCACATTCCGAGTGCAACTGGGTCCTCCAGAGCTCTCAGGGTTTGCTGTGACATCACCTTGTTTGCCAAGCTAACGAAAATACAGGCACGTTCGCTTGCAACGTGGAGAGAAGTAAAGGAAATTTGGTTTGACCCTCTAAAGGATGCTAATAACTTGCTGCAGCCTTCTGTTTCAGCCAAATCTATTAAACACCATCAACTCCTGTTTCAGGCCTACAATACACTTCCTGACTTCAGCTATTCTTTGCTTCCTACTATTCAGTTTGGTAAAGCAAATTTTTACATTGCTTGAAGCTTTTGTCTGATTCTGCTATGAGAATTACCACAGCTTCTTTTTCTCTGCATATGTTTATTAAACTTTCATTAGGAAATTAAGGAACCTGCTTTGATTCTAAAAGAGATTTATTTACAGTAAAGGGAAATGGTATGGGGAATTTGTCTTTTTTTTTCATAGTCTGTTTAAAGAAAAAAACCTATTAATTAAATAAGCTTAGCAATGTGAAGTTTCTGTTATTTTCTGGGGAAAAAAATAAGCCAAACAACCAAACCCAGGTGACTCAAGAATATATACCTTACATATGAGAACAGTTGACCTCCTGACGTTAACACTTTTGGCCTTAGGTATCCAAACCTAAGGTGTGTTAAATGCCAACCTCAAATCACTCTACTAAGTTCACTCTTCGAGGTATGCAATATCCATTATATAGAAAAATTATTGTGCTGGGTCTATCAGTAAAAATGTATTAAAGCCATCAGAATTTTATGGTGACTTTGACCTAATCTACATTTCAGTGATTGTAAACATTCAAACCTTCGTGGGTGCCAGCTGTGTGCCACTACCATGCTCACAACATGCAGTTTGCATAGACAGGCTCCACCACTATGCCAGTGAGGAGGAACCTTAGTGCTGAGGATGCTTCTATCAGTATCTTTTGGAGTCAGTGAAAGATGCTCACTGGATCTCTCTCAATTCATTACCTCCAATCAGGCAAACCACTTTAATATGCACACAGCCTGAAAAATGTGAACGGTCCCACTGATGTCAATATGCTTACATGCTCTGCCAGATCAGCACTACAGTCAAATCTGAATGGATATTTATAAACAAAAGTCACAAGTTAATTTTTTTTACAGTTTTATCACAAAGTATGGAAACCGTCCTTACTGCTTGCCCTGTGCTGTTTTAAAGTAGGTATTTCCCTGACCAAGACTGTAAGTATAATATTGACTGACCATAGTTTGTTGTGTAAGACTTGAAGTAGAAATACAAAAAAGCACTTACGATCCTCTTTTGTTGTGATAAAAGTAATTTGTAAAATTTCCAAATGCATTCAGTGCCCTTCAAAGAAACATTCAACTGAAGAAAAGGTATAAAAGATCACAAAATGACAAGCCATTCTATGGCATATCACATTTGGGAGGTGATGTTGAGGATAGATGCAGCACTGCTAACTTTGAAGAAGGCTCTGGTGTGTGTTATTAAAATAAAGAACATGCATGAGCATACAAGATCATTATTTTTTACTTCCATGTACTATTTGGAACTTAGCAGTGCTTGGAGAACAAAAGCATCACAGCAGCAGAAAAAAAAAAAAATACCTTAAGCAATAAGCTCACAACCATTCCGTTAAATCAGTGACATCAGCTAAACATCCAAAAGTTTCCTTGAGCCTTTGGAATACCTTGTTTCCACATCCACTGATGCTTGTCCTCTTGACCATTGCTACAGTTTATCAGAATAATAATGGAAAAGCATATAAGGTTGTATCTACTGAACCAGAGGGAAAGGGCATGGGAGGTGTTGAGACTTAGAGGAGTAAAGCTTTTCTTCTGTCCCTCACCTCCCAGACACCAGGGCTCATTCACCCTTGTAAGAGCACTGCGTAATAACCACCCGACAAACATTTACCTGCAGTTGTATAAAGAAACTGGCACTTTGCTCCTGAAAAACACCAGAGCTTCATGATGCCTAGGACTTCTTCACTAATCATTGTTTTCAAAAGCAAACAATTAGGTGCTGTCAAGTGCATAGTAAAGGCAAAGCTCATTCTGTGCCAGAATATTTATATGAGCCTCAGGCTATAACATGCGTGACTACAAAATATAAGCGTCCAGCAGATCACAGAATGTTAGGGGTTGGAAGGGAACTCTGGAGATCATCTAGTCCACCCCCCCTGCAAGAGTAGGATCACCTAGAGTAGGTCACACAGCAATGTGGTCAGATGGGTTTTGAACGTATCCAGAGGAGACTCCACAACCTCTCTGGGCAGCCTGTTCCAGTGCTTTGTCACCTTCACAGTGAAAAAGATGGGCTAAGTTCCATCACAAGACAAGAAATCACTTTGACTCTTGGTATGGTGGCAAGCATTTAACTAGGGAACCTTAGGAGTCCCTTCAGGGGGGTGCAGCAAGATTAGGCTCTGACTGTTGACCCTGAACTCCATCTTCAGAGCAGATTGCTCTTCTGGGGACCAGCCAGATCAGCAGGCACAACACTCCCTCCTCCCTTTGCACACACAAAAGAGATGCCATGAGCACAAATGGCCACAACCATAGTTATTGTGTAAGGCTGGTTAGGTGCAGAAAAATGACAACCAAGCAATTTCAAGGTACATGAAACTCTAGACAAGGAAGCAGAACCATTCCACTCCAGTTATTTGTTCAAACTGACCAATGACTTTGCCTTACATTCCCTGTCTCCTCGTGCCTGCTTTCCATAATACGTCAAGAAAAGGTATCTCTTAAAGGAAATTGTGAATCTTCTCCTGAGTGCTATAGAGTATGCCAGAAAAGCAAACAATGCTTTAGGAGACAAGGATATTCATGCTGGAAAGTGGATTTGCCGGACTACACTCTTGCAGACAGAGAAGACCATTGGTTCGGTCAGGAGTGACCTTTACAGCATACATACAAACACCCAAATGCATTATGAAATTTTACATGATTCCATAACACAGAAAAAGGTCATCATTGCAGACCATCAAAAAAAAAAAAAAATTGCTACAAATTAACAAGAGAACAACCTCCTGCTCCTTGCCAGTGCTGAATTGCTGATTAAATCCTAGAAAAGCTTTGGTGATGGGCTTTGTTTTATCTGACGGGCAGGCTCATCGAAATCTGTGGGAGTACTCATGGGAAAAACATGACTGATGACATTGGGTCAGCACTGTAGCAACTAGCTGTTCTCCAGAGATCTCTTTCCAGGAGCACCTCCCTGTCGTGTCTCAACACAGCCCAGCAAAAAGAAAGACTATGAGCTTTGAGGAGACATCTGTACTCCTCTGAAACACAGTGAAACTTCCTCTGACGGTGAGGATATCATGTCAGCCCGTTCCTTGGAAAATGTGCTGCTGATATTGTCAGAATAACCCATCAGAAAATTTAGTGGCTATTTTCCTCCCTAGAAACTGGGCTGCTGAAAGATTACTGTGGTTTTCCCACAAAGAATCTTTTAGAGTAGCTTTCCTCATTTTGTTATTTTTGTGTTCTACAGCTGTTTTAGCAAATAACTCTGATATGTCTGTGAGCACTTACATCCGCATATTGCTGTCCATCTCTATGTTTAAGGATGTTCTTGAGAGTAGTACACCTAGTTAAGGTTCTCCTCTCCTTAGACTCCCTTTACAAATGACAAAAAGTGGTTTCCAGATCTAAAGCACACTCCAAAGGTAGGCGCCTGTCTCTCTCCATTTACAATCAACATGACTATGGGGTGGAGTTTTAGCCACACTAGAGATAATGGGAGTTCTTTTGTTGATTCCAATGGGGTATGGAGTTAACCAGAAACATTAATAAAATACATTCTATGAACATAATTTATATTCTCATTTTATATTATATTTTCTACATATAACATACATATAATGTATATATGTGCTGGTTAGAGTTAATTTTCTTCATAGTAGCTAGTCTGGGCTGTGTTTTGTATCTGTACTGAAAACAGTGTTGGAAACACAGGGATGTTTTTGATACTGCTGAGCAGAGCTTACACAGCCCCAAGGCCTCTTCTACTTCTCACCCCACCCCACCAGCGAGGAGGCTGGGGGTGCACAAGGAGTTGGGAGGGGATACGGACAGGACAGCTGACCCCAAGTGACCACAGGGATATCCCATAACATATGGTGTCATGTTCAGCATATAAAGCTGGGGGAGGTAAAAGAAGGAAGTAAGGGAAGGACATTCGGAGTGATGGCTTTGTCTTCCCAGGTAACTGTTATCCATGATGGAGCCCTGCTTTCCTGTAGATGGCTAAACACCTGCCTGCCATGGGAAGTGGGGAATTAATTCCTGGATTTTCTTTGCTTGAACACAGAACTTTTTCTTGACCTATTAAATGGTCTTTATCCCAATCCCCAGGTTTCTCAGGTTTACTGTTCCAGTTGTCTCTCTCATCGCATTGAGGATGGGGAATGAGTGAACAGCTGCATGGGGTACAGTTGCTGGCTGGGGTTAAACTGCAACAATTATTATATTATTACATTGCCCTCAGTGCAGGCTTACTGGATTATGGTTAAGATAACAAACTGCTATTAAGTATAAATTTTTAGATCTACCTGGATCCATTCTAAATGCAGGCACTAATAGGAAATGGAAATATAGTGACCCTCGGAGTGTTTAGCAGTGCATGGAGAGAGACAGGCACCTTTGGAGGGTGTTTTGCATCTGGAAACCACTTTTTCTCTTTATAATTTATAAAGGGAGTCTAAGAACCTTAGCTAGGTGTCCTACTCACAAACACAGTCCTGTTAACTGCTGCAAATAATATATTTTTTTCAAATCTGTATAACTCATTCTCACCTTTTCCCTTATTTCTACATGAATACGCTTATTGCTGGCAGTGAGCAAGTGGTGACATCCAGCTGCCTCTACATTCCCTTAAAAAAATATTTGCCTCTGCATTTCTCCTCTTAGAAGATTGTCTTTCTTATAGAAGGTCTTAAGTTACTCATCCTTAAATAAAATATAACTACTGCTTTAATATTTCATAAAAATCAAGGTATCATTAGTCTACAGTTCTGGTCTTGTCACAAACTGCACTAGAATAGAGATAGATGAACTTGGACTTCAGAAAACAATAGGAGACTATGGCTATGGTCTACAGGAGATATTAACCTGATCTTGAGGGAAAAATGAGTTATTTTTTCATAGCATTTGTTTGAATTCCAAAAAGGGATTTCAAACTTGACAGAGGAAGTTTTGCAATCTGTCTATGAGCCTCCCTTAGGCTTGTTCTGGAACTCTGAGTATAAATTCAGCACAGCTGGAATTTGGACAGGGAATGTGATGCTTTCACCTTCAGCTGTGAGAGCATCTTTTCACTTCTTATCTTTGAAGCTCAATGTATCAGTTCCCGCTTATTTGAAAATAATGTACATGGACCAGATTAATAGAAGGCTACAGATAAAAAACCATCCATGTAGAGCCCCATTAACATCTATTGCACAGCTCCTTGACTATCTTGAATAAGATGTTGGGATAGTGGTACTGAAACTATTTATTCTTTTAAATGCCAATCTGATGACATGATTTCTGACAAGAATGATATTTCATAAAATTCAAAGTTTGTTTTCAAACTCTTAGAAATCATTTTAGTAATAAATCTGCCAGAAAAATATAAAAATACTAACAGAATTAAACCTGTCTCCTGAATAAATAAAATTAAATTAAACAGCATAACTTATATTTCATATTCAAAATAAGAAATCTGTTTCAGTCCAAGATGGGTTTTATTACTATCTTTTGTCTGGAAAAGAAAGAGATGGTAGTTCTGGGTCAAAAAGCTCAACAACTCAGTTGCTGATGTAGGTTTCATCCCACTGTCTGTTTATTAAAAGAGTATCTGAGAGATGGAAATAGAAACTTAGCATAGCTTAGAATTGTGCCTCTCTTTGGCTTCCAGTGATTGCAAGTTTTGCAGCATTGTCCAAGTTCATTTGTATTTTCTTCTCTGTTGCTTAAAATACAACGGAGATCAAATTCTCACTGGGGACCTCATGGGCCACTCCTACTATATACATTTATCGCTCTTCATCCTGGAGACTTCTGCATTTCAATGCTTTTTGTTTGTTTGCTTCAGACATCCACACTCTCTGTAACAGAAGAGGGTGTTTCTATCCATACAGTGGGCTAACAATTTTAAAATCAATGTGATTTGTTCCTAAGATTTTTCTAGTTTATAATCTGAATTCTATTGGATTTATCAAAGTGAAAAGTATTTGTCTCCTCTGAATCTGAGATAGTGTCCAATAAATTCTCACACAAGGAACATCCATGCTGAATGGTTGGCTCTGTCCCCATGGCCATCAAATGAACATTTTCATATGGAGTTATGAGTCATGTTCATCATACTAAGCAAGAAGGCAGTGCATAAGGCTTTAATAATATTACGAGCTTAAATGCAAACACATTTGTTTGAGAAGGAAGCTTTAATTAGAACAGATGCCATTACTATCTGCAATCTTATGGACAATCAGAAATTCCATGTCCGCAAACTCCTAATTAATGTGCAAGAAAACTGCTTTTCTAAAACTCTAAAACATCTCTCAGTCCTCATATAAACTGGCACCCAAAATGGATCAAGTTTTTTTTTCCTCTCACACTTAGACTAGCCTTGGAAGAAATATTGGAAATGGAATTGTTTGGTGTGGGTAGCCAAAGTCAAACATTTGAATATTCTCATACTTTAAATCTAAACTCCACAGCTGGACGCTAACACAACACAAAGAGTCAGAATAATTTAATTTAAATGCAGTTACTTACAAGTAAGATGTCATATCTAAGGTATGAATATTGTCAGTAGAGAGAAACATGCACTTTGAGAGCACTATGGTTAGGCCTAAATTCTGTGATGTGAATCTGCCTCCATATATATGTTTACATAAGTTTATATATATATATTTATTTAACTGATGTATTTAAACTTACATATTTATCTAATTTCTCAGGATTGTTAACAATGTCTGAGAACAAAGAAAAGGAGAGTAGGGGTGGGGGGAGTGTCTGCATTAAATGTCACTTATTTCCTTGTTTCTGAAAAAAGGATCTGACTGAGCTCTGCTTTCCTCCCGTTTCACTGTGTTGAAGAGCAGAGCTCTTCACAGGTTGGTGCTTGCTGCTGCATCAGTGACAGCTCACCCAGCTGAAAAGATTGGGGTGCGATGCCTGTTTTCCTTCCAGAAGGTTCTTTGGTGTGGAGATGGGAGGTGCTCTGCCTAGTCATCTCTCCGTGCTTCTTACACCGTGCTCGGCACAACAGGGATGGGCCATAATCACGGAGGACTAAACAAAATAGCAAACCGCTTTTCAAAACCCCTTTCTTTTTATTAGAAAGCGGCAGAAATTACAAATGGCTTTAAAATGGCTAAGTAAATACTTTCCTCCCTAGCGCCTACATAAGGGTGTTGTGGTATTTGTCAACATCCGACTAAAAATTCCAGACTTTTCCTTGCACTAAGCTTAATTGTCCTTAACTGCATTAGCTTTAAGTGGAAGACACGACTATGTAACTGTTTAAAACTTGGTACAAAAGCTCTGCATCCTTAGATCTGTAGCCAAGTACTGGATTTTTATTTTTATTTTCCAGGGAGAAAAAGAGACTCTTACGCAACAAACAGCAGATAGACACCACTTGTTTAAAACAAAATCGTAATTATGTTCTGGATGGTAGACCAGGCACAGGCTTTTCTTCCTGGCACACCACTGTAGGAAAAAGCTGCAATCTGGCTGCAGATGTGACTGAACGTTTGGTCCTCGCTAGTCCCAAAGGGCTTTGCAGGGTTGGCTGCAAGGCCCATCGCCATCCTGAACAAGAAGCAAGGAAGCACTGAGAAGTGCAAGCTGCAGGAGAACTGGGTCCTTCCTCTCCTTATTCCAAACTCAGTATAACTTGAATTTTACTGAATTTACCTGCAGATGTGACCGCAGGTTCTTTGAGAAGCTTTGAACTCCAAAGAGTGGGAAGGCTGTAGTTTAGTCATACTCTGGAAAACACACATACCCTGTTAGGAACTTGGAAGAGCAAAGGCTGAACTTCAGGCACCTTCATGTGAATCCCTGGGTCATTGGGGAATGAATGAGAGAAAATGAAACAATCAGCTTTCTACTTAATTTGTTGTGTGTCATCACACATAAATAAAAACTGTGGGACCCAAGTCCAAGAGTAGAATTGTCCAATGAAGGGCATATGAAATAGATACAACTGTGAGGCACAACAGGCACAACAGCCATATAATCACCAGAGTGACTCCCTGAGAGTTCCCAGGTAGACAGATGCTGTTTGTCCCTTGCTCGATTCCCTCCTTGCCTCCTGCATGGCTAGCCAACTTCACAAGGCAGTGCCTCAAGGAATGGGGCCACCGCTGCATGTTTTGCCCCTGCCAAGGTGACTCATGAGGGCAGTTGTCTGAGGCAGAAACCCCTTCCTTTCTGCTTCCTGCTGAAGGAATTTGAACAGGAAAGAAATTATGTTAATTTTACTAGATGGTGCCTCCTCCAGCACAGAGCCACCAACTCCACTGGTTTTCTGTGTACCTCAGGTTCAGTAAGGCCTCCTCCATCCCTGAATAGAAATCTAGTCATTCACACCACTTTTCTGGAAACCTCACAGCACTCAGCTTCCACTTGGTAGCTAATTTGAAGATAAATCATAAGTAAAGTCAAAGTCACTGATAACTTTGGCATGAAGATGCTCCATGTGTGTAATTTTTATAAAAGGATCTGAACCGGGTCTCTCCCTCTTGCCCGGATCCCTACCCTTGTGCTGCCTGCACCCTGGATCTGCTGCAGAGGAAGCTGTGCAGATGCTTTTGTGTTGCACATCAAGGGAACATGTCTCCTGCTTCTCACAAGCAAGGGTTATTTTTAAAATGTGCTATGGGAAGTATTTGAATGCAGACAACACTGAGGCCTTTTAGAGAGCTGCTTACAGAGCAGATTCTTCATTCTCTGTCTAATCATTTCTATTTCATGGCTGAATGATTTGTCCCCTGTTTCTGTGCTATTGTGCCTCATAGTCAAGTGGCAAGAAATGTGTTAAATGCTGGGTAAATAAAGGTTCTGATCCTAGAAAAACAAAACAGCTCTGAACAAAATCAAGCTAAGCCTGAACCATACTTCGGGCTTTACAGTATTTCTGTTCTCTGACTTTCAGCACCCAACAGGGACTGGTGACTCCTTCTGTTATACAAGTGTGCTTTTTACACTCTGCCTGGATCAACTGCAGCTGAAGTAACAAGGGCAGATGATGTGTGATAGAAGGGTCCCACAGACTGATAGCTAAGTCAGGATCTTCACTACAACCCAAGCCTCTTCCCTAGGTACTGGGTCTGAACTTTATTACTACGTCTAATAGGATGACCCTGAAAGCAATGTCCAAATAAACTCTCTACTTTTCAGGTTGGACCTAGACATGAAATACTTACAAAAACCAAAGTAATTCTTATTTATTCATGTAACAAGACAGAAAAATGTTGCTTTACAATGTTCACGTTTTTTAAAAAATGCTGCTGGCTTTATGATGCAAAATAGATACTGTCTGGTTAACATAAAATTAATTTTGGTACAATCCTGTGTCTTGATGTGGCTATGTGCACTACCAGGAGTTCTCTTGCTGACACAGAGGTGGTAGAGGTATTCCATCTGTTTGCTGGTTTTCAATGAATGAGATGGTCCACAACTATTTTGAAAGGACAAACCAAAAAGCATGTTTTTTTCCATTCCTATAATTCTTACTTTCCAACTTTCTTTTGGATGATTGGATGTAACAAACTTTCTTAATCATTGCCTCTGTGGGAGGCAGAGAGGGAAGGATGGGCTTTGTGCTTCAGTTTCTTTTAGATCTGTTAGGAGGTTTTTCCGACAGTGGACTCCCTCTTTTCCCAGAAGGATCTGTCTTTGCCTAGTTAAGTTTGTGGACACCCGTATTCTGCCTTGCTTGGGGGCTATGACTCATCCTCAGAAGGTTTGGTTGCTTTGGGGACTTCTTCTGTTGCTGTACGCAACAAGCCATGATGCAGCTTCAGCTCTTACATTCCCTGTCTACTCAACTGCCACTCCATGGATAGAAGAAAGAAGAACTGTTCTCTCCTTTTAAAAATCAACCATTGCAATGGAAGATTTCTACCATTAAGTACACAGATTATTTTTTCCCTAAGCTAATAGAAACTTTATGCTTTTTCTTTCTACAATGCAAAGCTGACAATAGTTCTTCAAAGATATAGCCCTCTCAGAGGGATAAGTCCTAGCATTGATCCAGCACAATGGCTGGTCACATTCAGCATCTTCAAATTGTGTTGAAGTCAGTGGAATTTGAGGTTACTCGGGACCTCGCTATATTGTCTGCACACAGCATGAATCATTTTACTGACATAGATTCAGGAACCAGAGTTCAACCTTTTTATTCTCTAGAAACAATGCAATATTTTTCTTTTGCAATAACAGGTCTTCCTGACCAACAAACTTGGTGAACTACACACACTCTGACTCTGCTGGACACTAAGTAAGCCAGTCAGTGGCTTAGTCACCCACTATGGCTGGGCAACTCCTGTTTTTCCTAGCTTCTGACAAGTCCAGATGACAGCATCCTCAATTTTCACATGCATAGTATAGAACTCGTCCGCTAAGAGAAGAATCAGCTCTGCAATTTTTCTGACCAAAGTGACTTCAAGCAAAAAATTATGCATAGACCCCGATTTGCCAAAAGAGTCAAACTCTGATTTAAAATACACAAACAAATTTAAAAATCTAGGGAAGGGCACAAGGGAAAGGAAAACACCAATGCAAACAAAACACAAATTGTTCGGAAACAAATCCAAACGACCACCAGCACCTCTGGTTTTGCACCCACTTGGCTTAGGGAGGGTGATGTGTCCCACGGGCCGTGTCCAGCAGCTCGTTTAGCCCAGTCTGGTTCGGTGCCACCTCTATACGTGCCCGGGGGAAGGAAAATCCCTCTTGTCGGTGTTACATAAGGTCACGCAACTTCCCCCCTCCCCCGCTCCCGGGCGGGATGTCCCGGCTGCAGAGCTGACCTGCGGGCAAACGGCTGCAGCAGCCCCGCGGCAGGGTGGCCCTTCGCCCGGAGGGCTGCCGCAAGCCCGGTGAGCCCCCGGCGGGGAGAGCGGCCCATGGGAGGACGCAGCAAGGAGCTCCGCCGGGTTACCCTGGTCCTCTGCCCGCCCCTCTCCCGCACCTTCTGCCTAAAAAACCCAAACCCAACCATAAATAAACTACGACCTCAACCCTCCCTCCACCCTCCAC
>VXBZ01010571.1:459916-470033 GCA_013399135.1 Heliornis fulica
GGTGGCCAGGAAGCGGTGAGGAGATGGAAAATTTAAGTTTCACGTCCAGAGCGAGCGAGGTGATTGTAGGGCTCCCTCCCGCCGTGCTTCGACAATAGTTTACACATAGCGCTGCCCCAGGAACAATCATGGAAACTTGGACATCCTTAGGATGAAGAAAAAGAGGTTTTCTCAGCCGGTTCGTTTCAAAACTATGCAAATATTTAACAGTCCTGCACTTTAACTGCGCTGTATTTTTCCCGGGAGGGAACTAACCCACGCATGTCTGCCATGAGTATTAACCACTGGACTTTACTCCTGAAGTGGGACACTGACACTGCTCTGTTCTCAAGGTCCTTTAGAAGCTCAGTGTGTATCATATATGTTGACATAAAAATCTGTAAGGATTCATCCCTGTCTTCAAGATGGTTGAGGTTCAGGTTAGGGTTGCAATGACACTATACACCAATAAACCATGAATTTATATTTTGCCCTATTTTTGTGTGTGCACATGCATTTGCAGCCATCGGTTTTCTGTTAGGAAATCAGACCATGGTGAAAGATATATAACACTAACAGAAATATAGTGACCTTAGTGTTATGCCATTTAGCACAGAATTGCAGCAACAGAAGTAGAAACTTCTGTGTGTTTGGTTTTGGCAATTCTACAAAGAAATGACCTCAAAAAGGCCACTGGCTAAGATGGATGTAGGCTCCACAGATGTAAATAACTGCACCTGTTGAAAAGGCAGTCCACAAATTACTGATATGGTCATCAGTTGGCAGTGAACTTCCTTTAAAAGTTTATATTGGTTATAAACTTTAGAATAAATGATGGAGGGATGTTTTCCAACTGTCCAAGTTATTTGTAATTTTTAAAAGTAACATTTTTATTAATGCAATAATTCACTTAGGCCATCGTTAAAATATCGTTGGCTGTCCAAGCATCTGAGCGTGTGTGCGTAAGGTCAAATGGGTGGATTGAAAGACACAGTCTTTGCAATTTTTCAACCCATATGAAAAAATCCCTCAAGACACTTCTTTGTTTTCATACCTAGGAAAGTTTTTCAATTAGTCAGTGTCCTGTGCATAAATCAAAATATTTTCACCCATCCTTCTGTGTATCTAAAGGATGACTAAAAAAAAAGAAAAAAAAGAAGAGAGATATATTTGTTAAATTGATGTATGTGTTAATGCTGAATTGGTCCTGGAATGGTTACACGGTTTAAACCATGTTTAAAAAGAAATTTCTGAATCATGCCACACTACTGCTATTGGAAGCTAGTGGAATTTTTAAACTTTTGGAGATGAATCCCAGAGCGGACAGCCTACAGACTGAAATGAACCATCACATCTGAAGAACCTTAGAAGTGCTCACTTGAGCTTAAATCCCAAGAAGACAACCTGCAGAGAAAAAGAGCATGAGTACTCCCAAGCTGTAAGCGTGAGGAAGTCACGCACGTGGAGATGGGCAGGGCTGAAGCCATGGCCCCTAGCACTGTTATATGAGAAATCAACACAAACGAAGCAGCTGGAGACTCAGTGCAGGAGTTCTGTGAGGAACCCTCAGTACATACAGAGGAATAGTATGGCTCCACAGGAAAGGACCTGGTAAAGGCTTGCAGGAATCTTCTGAAAGTACAAAGGCACCGGTCCCCTCCTGTTTCCTATTAGTGGATTATCCAGGAGTGGCCTAAAATTGCCAGCAATTGTAGACACCCAAGTCGGCCTTGGAAAGGCCACCTAAGCTGTCTTCTCATCGAGCTTTGCTGTGTCTTTAGTAACTCAGGTCATTTGTTGAACAGAAATATATGGTGCTTTGGCTGGCCTCCTCCTGTCTTCATCATACCAGCCTTAGATATTGTGTGCCAAAATTTTAAAAGCTTTTTTTTTTGTGCTGTAAAACCTTGCCTTAATTGAACTTTCAAACCTCAGGATTACCTTAATTGACAGATTGCTCTAAACATGGAGCAAAGTTCGTGCAAAGTACGAGCTGTTCCTCGGGCTTTGAGAAGAGGAAAAGTTTTGGTATGAGTAGAAAATGTATCTCCCCAGAAGCCAGTGCAAAAAATAATTAAAAAAAAAAAAAGAAGATTGGACAAAATTCCTTAAAAAACAGTCAGAAAATGAGTCATGAAATTGAACTGAATGTACATGACTGCTCACTGAGTGTCTTTGTCTGGTACTGAACCCTCTCCCTCCCCCTCTGCTTCTCACCCTCCCCCTTTTAAAAAAAAAAAAAGATAATTGTGTAATTATTCTAATTATGGTATTAGCAACACTCCTGATATATTCCAATGCCAGCAAGATCATAATCAACCCTGAGAAGCTCTATTCTTGATGTATAGTCTCAACAGCAGTGAAGCTGTCAGATAACAGAGGCTGCCAGTGAAGAGCCTGCCAGATGCAGAGCACTTACAAACCTGAAGCTGAGGAGATGAAGATCACAGTTTTTTTAGCATCTTCTGTTCATCTGCTTAAGTCTTTTTATGCGCATTTTTTGATGTTTTCCTGGGTGAAAGCCTGAGCCGTCAGAACTGTTGGTCATGCGCTTTTATCCTCTACGCAGCTGTCCTCGCCCTGCTGCGGGATAGAGCAAGCATCGGCGTGGGTTTAACATGCAGGCTAATGTTTTGCTCATTCCATGATGTTCCAGAGTTGCTGTCCTGAAGGATTTGTGGTGGTCATCCTGTCCCCGGTCTCTGGAGGATTTCTGTATTTTAAATGGTAAGTCACTGAATCAGAACTTTTCCGCTCAGAGGGGTGCTCCTCACCACCAGTATATAGGATCACACTTTCATGTACACATTTGTTATTTAGCCTGCTCCTTGCATAGTTATACCAGAAGAGAATAGTTATACCAGAAGAGACTGTGACATCTCCTCACACTCCTCCTTTCTCACAACCTCAAGCTAGGAGTTATTTCCTTTTATATGGAAGCACTGCTCTCATAACACATTTCACAATAGCCTGAGGGCTACATGAAATAATCCAACACTCCAGAGACCCGAAATCAGTTTTTGTCTGTCTGAGGTGCACTAAAACATTTGGACTCACTCCTGCGGAAGAGTATTTTGGGAAGTGCCCTATTCTGATGGTGGGTGGTGAGTGTATTTCAAGGGGTCCAAGCCAATCTCTTCCCTTCTTTTGTGATTCTGACTGGGCTTAGATGCAAGTAAAATGGCATGCTGCTCAAACAAGGGCAGTTCTGGGCATGACCAAAGTAAAACTCTAGGTACTGAAGGGAGGTTATGTGAAAGGGAGATGCCTTCTGAGTTTAGACATGTTTCTGGTTGGGTGGCAGCTGGGCAGGGATTACAATTTTGGATGTAAATGCTTCTCATCTCAGTCCTGCGGTAGGTGTGTACATCTTTTATTAAAGCTAGTCCCTGTAGGTCTGGATCAAGATAGCTTGTAGCCATCTTGGCTGGGGATGCAAATCCAAAGCCTTACTTCTGCCAGACCTTGTGCAAATCAAATCACTCTATTGTCAGCCTTTTTCAGTATCAAATTCCTTGGCAAATACTGAGCTGAACCATGAGCCCTGATCAGTGTCAACACTTCTGTAACATTCTGCCAGTTCTAACATATGCTTAACTGTTCAGGTGTCTTATAGCAATATCAGACTGCGAGGACTAGTCTCATTAACGAAACTTAAACACCCTTCCCTTGAGGTTTATGTATGATGGGGCTTCTTGTCACCAAGCTTCGCTGCCTAGGCGATTCATGGCCAGTTCTAGCTTATAATAGTAGCATAGTGACAGCTGTGATAGCATAAAGAGCAAAGTGAAGTAGGTACACGGGGTGAAAAAGCAGCTCCTATTAAACTGAGGCAGTTGTAAAAAGAAAAAAGCTTCCCTCAAAGTTTGATGTAAAGGTGTGAGTGTCTAAACTTTATTCCTTTCAAGTGTCTAAAGTAGGACCCGGTTCAGTGCCTTGCAAAAAGGTCCTTTCTCCTGGTTGCAGTTGGAGGGGGAAGCCAGACAACAGACAAAATTGGACATCTAAAATTGGTGAACCTCAACCCTGGCCTCAAGTTGTGAGAGAGGAACCTACCCCACTACTTACATAAAGGTCTAGTTGCTTCAACAGGCCTGTCCAATTTCTGCAGCAAATACAATTTATGTAGCAGAGGAAAGGAGTCAAGACAAGACAAACATTTTGCATTGAGTAGTGCAGAGGCTTCTCTGCAAGATGATTCAGAGCAGGAACCTATCTTAGCTCCTCTGAATTGCCTCTACAGAAGACATTTTCTTTTTGTTGCAATAAACTTAGGAAGATTCACAAGGCTAAAATTAGGCTTTATTGGTTGACCCCTCAGTTGTAAATCCCCGCATGAAGAAGGCACCTCAGTTTGTAAGGCATAGCTGCTGATCTTTGGCCCTAATTTTCATGAGGACACTACTAAAAGACACCACCAGTGGAGTGTCTGGTGTTTGGTCTTGTTCTGATGGCAGTTTTATTTAAAAAAAAGCCTACAACCAAAACACATGTATTTTTCCATGTATTTTTAGAAGAATTAACACAGCTTAACAGCAATAGTTTTTTCTCCGCAGGTGGGGGATCACACCCTGTAAAAATAATGGACTTACCGTTCTTTGGCTTCTACTAAATAGGAGTGTGTGGTCTGAGGTCCCAGAGCTGCAGGGATGTTCTGAACTTTTCCATCAGTGTATGCCTAAGTGAGCTTTTTTTGGATAGGTGGGAAAAGGCTCCTCATTTGCTAATACGCCAAAGTTTCTGTTACAAATTTGTTCCAGCTTTTATAGTGAACAAGGAGGGTGGGAAAAGATACAAATATTAAAGTGTCTACAGTCAGGTTAGAAGGATTTTATGAAATTGATCTTATAAGGAGGCAAGTTAGAACTCTCTCTGAATTAATTAATTAAAAGAAGTCCATAAACACAAATCTGGGGTTAGTTCTGGATGTTAGTTGTGACTTTCGTGAAAAACAAGGTGCTGAAATTATGTGACAGAATTGAATCTTCAGCTCATGATTTTATATCTAAGCAACAAGAAGGAGGCTGGATTTGTAACATCTTGCACTTCTTTTTTTTTTTTTATTTATTTTTCCCCATAACTCTACTGGGATGATAGGAAGTTTACCACCATAGTTACAAGCAGTAACATTTCCCCCATTCCAAAGAGGGGAAGAAGATCCATTGAAGTAGATGAACTGAATCAGGTGTAAATTTTCCTACATTTGTTGCAGACAATGAGACCAAGTTTCTCGACTTCCCTTCTCTCCTGAATTCTCATTTGTCAGCTGCTGTTAAAGGATCAGCTGGGATGGTCTGTCCATATTTCAAAAGAATTGGCGATTTCCCCTACATGAAATTTTCTTCTAGTGAAAGCACATCTGTTCCAGAGGAAGATACTGTTAAAAAAAAAATGCGTAAGAAACTAACAACTTTACTTAATTACAAGCTTGCTTGAGTCTTCTAACATATGGAGAAAGGGTGGAAAGAACTAATTGATAACAAGTCAAAATTAAAATAAGAACAAACCAAACCATTCTACTTGATTTTCTGTGGTAGCTAAACCTAGATGTCTTCAGTGAACTACTCAAGACTGCAAATATGCAGGAGTGTATGACCTAAAATGATACATTTTTCTCCAGGGAATGGCCTCATACACAAAGTTTGGACCCAGACCTGAGTTTCTCTGAGGCTTTTATAGGGCTCCTTTTAGACACAAGGACTAGTACTTGTTGATTTATTTTCTTTTAAATTAATTCATCAAGGGGGTATTTTTTTCTGTGGAAAATATCTTTGTAAAAATCCTTGGATGCTATAAAAGAAAATAACTGAAAAGAATTCAAGCCTAGCCTGACTGATTTTTATTTTCAAAAGATATTTCCGTTTTTAACATAACAAAGGTATTTTGAAGAACACATATGAGCAGCAAGCTAACTTCTTGCAGAAGAAAAAAAAAAAACCTCCAAGGAAGCTTCCACGAACACTAATCACTAAGATCCCGTTTTCAAAAGCCGTATGAATTCTTCTCTAAATGGCACAAATGGTAAAAGAATTTTTAACGTAAAAAGATGTTCTTAACATACAGAGAATATCCAGTGTCAGCTAGCTTCTTCAGGGCAATAAGCAAGAAAAGGGAAATTCTGCAACCCATCTGTAAATAAAGCATGCACCTGTAAAAAGAATTAAGCAGTTTTTCTGAATGCTAACAAAATTCAGCACCGACAGACCTGCTTAAGAGAAAGAAATCATTGTGTGGGGGCTTAATTCAACAGAGATACATCATTTTCTACTATAAATGAGTTAAATGATAATAGTGGAACCATATTGATGCTCATCCATTTCTTTTCCCTCTCCCATTTTTTGAACAACCGCGTAGTATTCTATGCTGCTTCGCATTTTTAAATGCTGAAAAAAAACCCAAAATTGATTTAGAATAGGGAAAAGTTGCTTTTTCATTATTTTATTATATACCTTTTGTTTGATAAGAAATCTGTCACATCATTTTAGAAAATAATATTCTAGATCATACAAACATTTTACAATTGCAACTAGTCATCCGCATTTAAAGAAATCAGCAGCATAAGCCCATCAGAAGGCTAATGTAATTTTAATGTACCTCTGCATACGTTCTGTTATGCTGGTTTACAAAGCCTCATTAGTTGCAGAAGGAAGAAAGGCTTTTTTATGGGTTAGGCTTTAAAGTAGTGAATAGACAACATGGAGAGTCAAGTCAGTAGGTGAGGAGAATTAGACAAGGATACCAGTTACACTCACTTGCCTTCTAAAAGAGCTTGCTACCTGCTTAAAGTGCCAGCATAGTGTCTTACCTTTTTAAATATCACAATGTTCACATAGATAATACACAGAAATAGGCATGGCTGCATTTATTACACCCCGTTTTTAATAGAATACATTTCTCATAAACAGATATTTCCAACTCTTTTGCACAGTCTTGTATGAAAGCACTTACAATCTGCTTTCACACGCAACCACAAATAATGAATACAATAGAATTGCACAGCAATGCTTTCAAATCTAAATAGTTTAGAAATGGAAATTGAATTATCTTTTTTTTTTTTTTGCATTGTCTCACTCTTGCTGCCTGGTAAATTGGTTAGAATTCAAATACTATAGAAATAATGCGTCAAAGGAAACCGACCAAGTGCAATTTACAAAGATACAAAATATACAGCAAAGTTAACCTCTCATTAAATAAAATATACAGATTAGCTGATGCTCCAAATTATTAGCTAACACCTTATTTTAAGGGTTGAACTTCTAGGGTGCTCTCCGCCCCACCCCGTATAGGAGAGTTACACAACAGTTTCTCTTTACAGAGAAGCACTGGAACAGGCTGTGCCCTCCCTGGCAGTGTTCAAGGCCAGGTTGTATGGGGCTTTGGGCAACCTGATCTAGTGTCTCTGCCCATGGCAGGGGGTTGTTACTAGATGGTCTTTCGGGTCCCTTCCAGTCCAAACCATTCCATGATTCTATTCTATGATTCTATGCTTATGCAATGAGTCACATCAGTTTTAACTGCTGATACTAAAGGACTGGGTTTATCATTCTGCATAGTGAGGGCCAAAAATGATCCCTGGTGGAACTGCAGTAAAGTCAATGTGAAACCCCAGAGATCAGTTCCACCTAAAGACTTGCAGCCTACTCACTGAAATATTTATATAATATGCCAATCATTATCACTGTGGTGGTTGTTAAACCCCCGCGAGAATTCTCCCGGAATCTAACAATCGAAGTACCATTAAAATAAAGTGTTGCCAACACGCTCTGCGTTCGCTCTGTTGTTAAAAGAGTGAGCTATAAAAACCACCTACTTCTTCTTAAACTGATCTCCCTGATAATAAATGAGTTTTAGAGAATATAGCATGTTCCCACTTAAACCAGCCATTGTAATTTACCAGTTTGTAATGAATAGCAAGTGCTTTATGTTAGGGTAGCAAAGAGGAATAACATCAGCTACAATTACAGCAGTGTCACATCCACGAGATTCACTCTTGGTCCAGGCGTATATTGACCATGGCAAAGCATCTGCCAATGCTCTGAAAGAAGGGTAGGACGAAAACATCTGTCAGGCTCTTCCATATAGTTTGCACTGAAGGCAAAACCATGAGGCAGGTTTTCACGAAAGGCACCACAATCCTGTGAAAGAGAAATTGGAAGGTTTGAAGACTGCTGCTGCTACAACAGGGGGAAATCAGGATAAACAAACAAGTGTGAGACATTATGGAAGCGGAAGTGATTTTTATAACTCTAAGTAAGTTGATTTTACACTCTCACACTCATTCTCCGTCAATTTTGTTCACTCACACCTGCACATGCAGAAGTACCACAATACACGTGATCCCCTGGCCAGCATCTTGTGTGTGCAACACAATAGATAGGAGACACCAGCTTTCATTTGTGCTCTTCTCCTTAGTCAGCAATGCTGCGCTAACTCTGGAAAATGCCTTTTACAGGGAATTGCTGCTGTTCTCTCCCTGCTGCTGGAAGGACGGGTGTGTGTGATAGGTTGCACCCTTGATGTCAGCCCACTGTGGCTGTGAAGCAGTCATCTGCTAACTAAGGGCTCATTTTCACTTTAGGTATATCTTAGCATGGGTCTTCAAGACTTAACAGAAACACCACATTCCCCAGATTGATCGACTGGGAACGGTGGTCTTTACAACCTGTTTCTCTAGGGCCCTCAACACATCTCTGGAGCCCTCAAAACAAGAAGGACATGGACCTCTTGGAGTAGGTCCACAAAGATGATCAGAGGGCTGGAAGACCTCTCCTATGAAGATATGCTGATAGAGTTGAGGTTGTTCAGCCTAGAGAATAGAAGAGAAGGCTCCAGGAAGACATTATAGCAGACCAGTACCTGAACAGGACCTACAGGAAAGCTGGTGAGGGACTGTTTACAAGGGCAGGTAACAAGAGAATGAGGGGCAGTGGTTTTAAACTAGAGTAGTAGAGGTTTAGATTAGACATTAGGAGGAACCATCACTCTTCACCATGAGGGTTGTGAGGCACTGGAACAGGTTGACCAGAGAGGTGGTAGAGGCTCCATCCCTGAAGGCATTCAAGGTCAGGCTTGATGAAGCTCTGAGCAACATGATCTAGTTAAAGGTGTCCCTGCTTACAGGGGCAAGCCAGAAGTGGACATACAGGCAGTTAGTTTGTGAGGCCCAGCACAGACATGGTAATTGACCACTCTTAAGTTCTTCTTTTTTAATCACTTACAGACCAAAACCCCATGTCATTTCACTAAGCTGCATGTTCTTATTTGGGTGCAGGCAGACACAATATATAAATAATTTATGTAATACCGAAGTGGTACTAGAACAAGGTTTAAAAAAAATCTGTGTCATATATAATACATTTATTTTCCAAGTTAGGTATAAGAAGCTTCTTTTGATAAAGTCTGTATGCTGTTGCATTCAAAATTTAAGATTTGAGTCTTGCAACCATGTAATTCCATTGCAGAGCTCTCATTGACTTTAGTTGGAATGACAGGAAATATTTAATTTACCAATTCATCATAGGTCTGAAAAAATACCTATTCTGTATTTCCAATGAGTGCTGCTCAGAATAACAAAGTAGAAAACAACTTTGTACATTTAAGAAGTTAAAGCTTAGAAATTTAAAGAGTCAAAATGAACTGTTTTCAGTGTTTCTCCAACTGGATTCTCAGCTTTTCTCATACAATGCCAGCCATGCAGCAGTATGTCTGTGCTGCAATCTAAGCTAACCCAGATGGATTTAAACAAGAATAGTTTTTCTAAAACCTTCTCTTCTTTTGTGACTGCTGAAAGAGCTAGTAATATACAAACCATATAGAACTGTAGGCATTACTAGAATAATTTGCTTCTAGTTTAAACGCTGTATACTATGTGTTTTATAACCACCTATAATATCAATGCATATAGAATAATTTCTACAGAATAAAAGTGGTGCTTCAAATGTTAGAAAACAGTTTATAAACATCAGTAATGTGAAGGGGAAAAAAAGAAGGTTTTCTCCAAGCAACAGACGGAAAACACCAGAAATGGCTACTCAGCTTATGTTGACTTCACCCCTTTTCCATCTCTCCTTTATAAAGGCTGTGTCACTGCTCCCTTGTTGCCACCTGAAACTATTTTTTTGTTGGTGGTGGTTTGTTT
>VXBZ01010571.1:476264-512977 GCA_013399135.1 Heliornis fulica
GAGCAGGGCTGCTGGGGACACGCCCCGCGGGCTGCGCCGCCGACGGGCCCGGGAGTAGCCGGGAGCTGCCGGCATCGGGAGTCGGGGCGGGCGCTGCGGGTCAGGGTGACGGGGAGGGATGGGACTCGCCGCCCGGAGCGCCTGCTAGCAGCCCGGCCGCCCCTCGCCTTGGAGGCCATGCTACCGTCTCCGTAACGGGCTCCAGATGCCCGGGGCCGCCGGACGTGTTTGGCTTCCCCGTTCACCCGAACTGGGAGTCTGGCCGGCCCCCGCCGCGCTTGCCGCATCCTCACGCGTAGCTGACATGGGCAGGGGAGAGCGCTTGTGGCCTCGCAGCAGCAGCAGGCAGCGGGGAAGACGGTTGTGCAGTACACCGTTGCGTGCTTGGCCGTACCTGCCGCCCTCTTTGCAGCCGCGGGGAGCACGTGGAAAAGAAGGGGGAAGAAAGGCATGTTGCCACTGCCCACCAAGGTCCCCCTGTGTGGCCCCACCGGTCTGTCACACTTCCAACGTGACTTGCGTGGTGTCCTCTCCCTAAATTGCCTGATTGTTGTCCCAATAAAATACCACATCTGCCTCAGAACTTTCCAGTACCTTTAGGGACCTACAGGAAAGACCGTTTGAGAGGGCAGGTAGTGACAGGACAAGGGGCAGTGGCTTTAGACTAGAGCAGGGCAAGTTTAGATTAGATGTTAGGAAGAAGCTCTTCACTATGAGAGTGGTGAGACACTGGTACAGGTTGCCTAGAGGTGGTGGAGGCCCCATCCCTAGAGACATTCAAGGTCAGGCTTGGTGAGGCTCTGAGAAACCTGATGTAGTTAAAGGAGTCCCTGCTTACTGCAGGGGGGTTGGACTAGATGACCTTTAAAGGTCCCTTCCAACCTAACGCATTCTGTGATTCATTACAAACTGTTATGCCCTCCTGCGGCTTTAGCTTCAACCCATGCAAAATATTTCCTGTCTTTTATTTGAGAACATGTTTTAACCCTAAGAGTGATTGGTATAAAAGTGAGCAAATTGCTATGATGACTGCTAAAAGTATTTGACAGCACTGATAGGCAACAAGAGCTCATGAACTGTGGAGACTACATTCTTTCTGCATTCAACAGCCACAGTCATCTGTCAGTCTCAGAAAAAGATTAATTAGTCTCTAATTGGACTAATTAGTCTGGATCACTAATTAGTGATGGAGGCTTGTGAAATTAGAAGGAAGCTGGTACTGGTAATTTTCTTCAATTTTCACTGCTGCATTAAGTAAGAATAGCTTTAAGCTCTGAGAAGCCCACAGGGAAGTGATATAAAAATAACCATGCAAGATTTGAGTAGGAAATCATCTAATACAATGCTCTGGACCTTACCGCATTGTTCTTGACCGGATGGATAGCTTCTGCAAAAAAGCTTCGTATCTACGTGTAACTCATGTTGATGTTTTTTTTTCTCCTCCCACTTTGATGAGTTTAGTATTACTGGAGTCATGTAAATGGTTTGGATCCAGCAGTGTAGCTGTGGCTCATGAAGTATAAAAAACTTGCAAATGTGAGTTTGCTGCAGGTTCAAATGCAAACAACCAGCATGATGACTCAAGACATACATGTGAGCTGCTTTTCTTCCCCCCCAATTCCTCTTTGTTCTGTGAGTGGAAGGAATAAAAAAGCCAATTGAGAGGCCTGAGGTTCAGACCAACCCTTCGGGGTGCTTCTGCCCAGCAACAATTAATTGTTCATGTATCCTACAGATGTGGGGAGCTGAGTGCAGCTGAAAGGCATTCAGCAGACTTCTGGTGGGTGCTTGGGTCGGGCACAGACATTTGGTATCGGTGCTGTGGAAAAGCAAGATCAGCACAACCAGGACAGGATCCCTGACTAACCCCTTGAGTGATGAAGTCACAGCACACTGGTTTATGTCAGCTGCTTTCTAACATCCCCCTTGCTAGACGCATGGATGGGGTGCGTACGCACAACCAGGGAGCTGCTTTTGAAGAGCTCTACCCCTTTCCCAACCACTCCTGCTAGATGTCACTCTGCTAAACACCTGGAGTGACACTTGCCCAGTTCCAGCTTTGCTAAAAGCTTGGGGGTGGTTCTTCTTGCAAGGCTGCCCAAAACACAGCCTGCCACTGAAGGGTGGCTTTGCACTATCATCCCCCTTTATAAAAAAGCAAAGAACACTTTTTGTTAGTGTCCGTCTGAGTTTTGGTGGTTTGTTTGAAATCTGCTAATGTAATATCTGATAAATGTTGATGTCTGGCAATACAGCACTGTGGAAAATAAAGTTTCCATTTGTAATCTACGAGGATTTGAAGATTTGAAATAAAGTGGTGATGAAATTTCTCCTGAAAGAATAATATTTTTCATGAAAAGCCTGTTTAAAAGCAATAAAAGCCCAAGGCTGTAGATGACTTTGGTATTAAGAACCCCTTATGCTGTTTTCAATAACTTAGGTAGTTATTTTGGAAATGATTTGTGTATGAATTATAAAATGAGGTTGATGGCAAAGTCTAAGCGGTGTCAAAGCTCTGATCCCTGGATTTTCTGGCAAATGTACAGAAAACAAAAAGGCCTATACAGTGTTTAATAAGGGGGATTTTTCCAGTTTCCCTTCCCAGGGCTGCCAGGCTCAGGTTTCTGCCAATATGGTTGGAGAGAACAGTTTGAAGAACAAAAGTAAGAGTAGAGAGCAATGACCACAAGCAGGGTGGAAATATTCTCCAGGCTTATATAGCGTTCCATCACATCCTTTGCACTGATTTTTTTTTTTTTAATTTATTTAAGATCTGTGTAGGTAACTGATAAAGAATAATACCCTATGTGTGTATGCATGTGTGCTTCCACACTTTGGCTCAGGTATAGCATTGAACTTCTGCTTAGAATCATAGAAACACTTGGGTTGGAAGAGACCTTTAAAATCATTGAGTTAAACCACAGCCTAACCCTGCCTAGTCTTTCCTGACCATGGCAAGGACATTAGAGATATGTCTTTTGGCAAAAATGTTCACAATTATACTTTGAATTTGAGAAACCTCCCCAGTCTTCGCAACAGGACCATGGATAATGACCAGCTGAGCCTCATTTGCTCTATTTTGCTTCTCTGGATGAGTTATATTCTCAGAGTGTTCTTTTCATCTTTCCCTTCTCCCTTTTACAGACTATTTTTGACCTGATCTAAAATTATTATTTCATGTTTCATGCTACGTATATGTTTCATATACATAACAATTTACATTTTCAGAGAGATAAAGGACATGGAATCCTGTTTATTTCTGTTGCAATTTCATTGGAGTTTTAACAGATGTGTATTTTGAATATGCTATTTTCTTTTCAAGATCAGTATTGAAAATCCTAATGATTTCAGAGGAGCTTTGAGAAGAGTCTTTTATCCCCATATTTCTATGATGTACTGGGCAATGTTGGTTGATACCATTTCAAATATGGGTCTAGGGTGCAGAATATCAGATGGGCCCTAAATATTTGTGTGCTTTAGGAATAAGGTGTAAAAATCGTGGCACAGCCCTGACCTGGCCATGTGGTGAGAGGAGGAAAAGAGAGGCAGCTGCAGAGTGGAGATTTAAGAAGTGAACCAGGCAGTGGTAGTGGAGAGGTTATAAACCCTTTTCCCAATTTTCCTTCTGATAAATGCTTATCTGGTGTAGATCCATATAAAGGAAGCAGATGTGGCAAACCTTGAGAAATTTGGGTGGCATTCAATGCATTAAAATGTGGGAAAACCTGAAGATTCTCGGAGATTAAAGATACAGATTGAATCTAGATTTCCTTGTTTTCACAGTGTGCAGGTTAAATATTCAATTTTGATACATACAGAGAGGTTTAAGTGGCAAACTCCAACATGTCGTCTTGATATCACCATATCTGTATAAGTGAAAGACTAAATAAAATTACTTCTTCGAAGAGTGTGTGTAAGAAAAGCTGACGGGAGACTTTGGGCAAAACTGGGTGCATCATATCCATGCTAATATTTCAGAACCAAAGTGGTGACTTGTTCCATGAAAAAGGGTAATTAAGTCCTGTCTCTGTGTATGGAAACTCCCTTGCTCTCAGCTGCTTTTCTTGCAGTTTTCTGCCCCATGGATTGTAAAATTCAGTTTTCAGTGATCAAAAAACTAAACAAATGCAAGCCACAGCTAAACCTTTATATCTATTTTGCCAAATTATATCTGATGATGCTGAATTTAAGCCGAAAGCTTCTATGAAACCTAGTTTTACACACATCAGGCTGAAAGCTGTTTGAAAAGTCAGAGTAGATACGGCATGATAAAAGCATTCAGGCCAAAAACTGGCCACAGAAATGATTTAAGGATTTTTCTGTATCTCTTTTAGCCAATTGACTGTTAATAGAGTTGTTTACAGCAGCTTTCAGCATGGCCTCTGTTTTCTAATATGAGAAAGGAAGAAAGAAAGTACTCCCTCGAGATCTCCTGAGTTACTGTTTTGATGATTTACCAGTTAGTGCTCAAATGGTCTCCAGTGAGGGGGTTGGGGTGAGGGAGTTTAATACAAACAGTGGGAATACAGCTTCTTGTGAGCAGATGGAGAGCATGGGGAATAGTAAAGGGGCTGGGCTCAGACATTTTTAGATATTTTTTTCTATTCTTCTATCAGAAGAAGTCTGGAAATGTTTTCAATGTGTTTCCATAATTCATTCTCATATTTTCTTTTTATTTTTTTTTTTAATTCCATTTTTTGATTCTCACTGCAATTTATAGACTGTATCAGCAGAGCTGTTATTAATATGTCAGCATACGTTACAGGGTAAAACAATGAATCAGTTGGACTCAGATTCAAGTGCTGAAATAAGCAATAATCTAGTGAAAAACATCCTGGGTTGGGATTTGGGGCTGACTGCACCTGTAATGCCTACTTCAGTGTTTAGAGCAGTGCAGAGACTTATAATCAATATTTCTTGTGTGCTTAAGCATGTTAGAGACTGTAAGGAACCCTAATGGGTATTCAGACAGTGTTTAATATGAGTAGTTCAGCTGCACCTCATAAAAGATTGGGATTTAGGGTATGGATGACAACTCATGAGCCTGTTCCTGCTCCAGACCTGCCACGGCTGGGGCGGAAACCCATTTGCTTTAACCTTGCAACATGATGCTCAAACAGCCGGCTGCTGCAGTTCAGCTGGATGGTGGTAGCTTGTTAAAATTTGGTGGCCCAAGACTTGATGGCTGATTATTCATAAAAGTGGAACAAAGAAAGGCATTCAGGTTTGGTGTAGTGTGAAACCAGAACCTGGGTGCTGATCAGAACTTCAGGGCTTGTGTTGTTCACCCACTGAAATGAAAAAGGAAAAGGGATATTGTGGAGGAGATATGCAAACAGCTCTGGTGCTGGTGGGATCTGCAGGAAGGACCTCTACGATTTCTCTACAAGCATCCAACAGTTGAGCTATATTCTGATAGAAAAACATTATAAAAGCAGTGACTGTGCTTGGCCACTCTCTGCTGCAAACATTCAGTGATCAGCTGTCAGTGATGAAAGGTCCTGCTCTCTAGCTTGTATCACACCATGTTTCCTGGGGATTGATAAATTCCCTGGCTTAGTTAGGATTCTGCTGATGGGTGTTTTATGGTTCTGTTGATGGAGTGTCACTTTGCAGGATGCTAATATCTGGTGGGAGGCAGGTAGTGTCTAGGAATTTGAAACAGGGTGCTGTCATTCATGGAGGCCTTTAAAAAAATGAAAATCAAACCCTGCAACTCTTCAGTAGCTGCCGTAAGCTTTCATGCTTTGGACATTTAAAAAATTAAAAACCCTGGCAGGTTTTTTTCTGAAGATACAGAATCCTTTTAGCAGCTGCATCAAATACATCTCAGATCTATGAAATCTGTCCATCTGGAATCTGACTTTATATGTGATGAGCACTTGATCTAGACTAGCATGGTTCGGTTTGCATTTCTAAACCACAATTCAGGGGATTGCTGCCACTAACTTTTCCAGATAATTTCTGCAACTTGCTATTTAACAGCTCTCTAAGTCTCTTTGATCCAACAGGTTTCTGCTCTTTTCATGCTTTGGGTATGGAAGGGGAACGCTCAGCATGTGATGATTGAATTAGGTCACTTTCTTGTGCAGTTCCTTTACAAAAATAGTTGCAATCTGATAAATTACTTATCCTAAGAATGCATTTTTTGGTCTGTTTGCAATATGTTGATGAGCCAGAAAGTCTCGTGGCATTTAGGACATTCTCAGTAAAATAATGCAACCTTGAAGAAACAACAAAACCCCTTTTCTTTTTTTTCTTTTTTTTTTTTTAAATATTAAAAGAATATATCTTTTCCATCCTTGTCCATAATACAGTTTTAGAATGGCTTGTTGAAAGGCCAGAAATATGTACAGGTCAGCTGCATACAGAGCAGTGAGTTGTTCCTTTCAAAGGCATTGACCATTCCTCCACTTCGGGTTCATAAGGATCTGACTTTTACTTGCACAAGGAGTGCTTCACAAGCAGTACTGTTTTGTTTGCTCTTAATCTGTACTTTATTTACCTTTTCTATACTCTGATAATGTGGTTGAATCTTGAATTGTTTAGGTAAATCAAGTGAATTTTGAGATAAAATCCTTCCTTTGTGAAAACGGATGCTGGTTTGCTAAAAGTAGAATATGCAGAGCACTTTTTCAAAGGGCATAAAAGTCTTAAATAGCTTCTTTGAAAACTGCCTTGAGAAGACAGATGAGGAGAGAATGGAAGAATCATAGAATCATAGAATCACTTAGATTGGAAGAGACCTTTAAGATCACCGAGTCCAACTGCAGCCTAACCCTGCCTAGTCCACTTCTACATCATGTCCTTCAGCACATCATCTATTCGCCTTTTAAATACCTCCAGGAATGGTGGCTCCACCACTTCCCTGAACAATGGTGGCTCCACCACTTCCCTGGACAAATGCCCATGTGAGCAACTGATATTTTTTGCCAACTATTTTGAGTCAAGGAAGTGTATTTGATCTCATTCTTGAAGATGGTGCACTTGGATTACAATTCCTCTCTCTGCAAGACTTCTCTAGTATGACTTGGCCTGCCCTTGCAGCGTCTGTGTGACTAGTCCATGTTTTATGACACACGTGTATATAATATGTTTACATATATATACATTATAGGTGCAAATATAATTCTGTTACTGTGGTTTGGTCTGTCCAGCTTACCCAAATAAAGGAAGCAGGAGAAGATAGAATACAAAGTTACTTTCCAGACAGGATGTACATGATCAATAGTCAAAGTCTTGCAATCTGTGATTAACCTTCAGTTGGATACTTATAGGGTTTTTCCCTCCATGCTCCTCCCTCCCAAGGCTATGGGATTTTTCTCTTTCTGTCTGTCTCATAGCTTTCTATTAAGTCCAGATGGAATAAGGAAACTCTTGCATAAATGAGTCAGCAGCACCCAGTGAGTTCAACAAAATGCTGAAAGAAATGGTGTGTTTGTGGTGATTTCATCCTAACATTTCCTTCGGTGTTCATGCCTGTGGCAGTGATGATAGAGGACATAGCAGAGAACCATGACTAGGGTAGGGATAGGTCTGTTCTCCAAAACTGTTTTGACCAGAGCTAGATGATCCTTGAATAAAATGCCAGCTGAGATGTCCAAGTAGCTAGGAGATTGAATTGTGTTGATGAACAGCAGGAAAAGGAAATTTTGAAGAGACCTACTGTAAACAGGTCTGGGAGAAAAAAACTTTGTTAGTCCTAGACTAGCAGATCTTTTACACAATATGTACTTGGGACACTACTCCGTCTATTTTGGAAACCCATCATGCATTTTTCTTATTTAGTCACCCGTCCTCCTTTGCCATAAAAGTCCCTCACTTTTTGTATTCATGCCTTTCAAACTGCAGATTGCTCTATCTCTTTAATTGTCATAGAGCCAAGGTCTGAAAAATCCAGTTCTATTTTAGTCACTCACTGTGTATTGGTCTCCAGCTCTCTGATCATTTTTGCTGTTTTCTAGACCCTTTCCATGTTCTCCCTCAGTCGTTCTGATAGTTAGATGGCTATAACTGCATGTAAAATTACTGGAAGCACACAGGGAGTAAGGTCATCTACAGATAGATTTTCACCTCCCTTCTTTTTGTTACGTTGTGCTTTGTGTTATGTGGTGCAGAGAGATGTGAAAACATCTCAAAACTGTTTTGTTTGGATTGCAAAGAATACATCTCTTTGTTTATTTTTTTTTTTTTTTTTTGTATGGGCTCTCTTAGGCATTATAACTTTTAATTGGAATAAGTTAATTCCTATGCACAGATCCCCATCCTCTGAGGAGAAACGTGTTAGTCCTACAGCTGAAACAAGTCAAAGCTCCAGCTTTTTCAGCTGAACCTTTGGGAATAAGGGCAGTCAGAGACTTGAATGTCAAAGTACTCCATGATTGCATCCAGGCTATATATGGTAAAATGACCCAGGCAATACTCTGAGTTCTATGCCACTCCTGAGACTTAGCCCCATCTCTCTCTTTGGGGCAGTTTTTCCCTCAAATTGAGTTCTGGTTCCTTAAAATCCTGCTCACACTGGGCTGGGCAATGCTCTCAGAGGTTCCTGGGGTCCTTCTAAGGAAGCACCTGGGAATTGTAACTCTCATCCCTAAAGTACAAGGGCAATGAAAGTGCATATATATCTACACTTTGTTTTCGTGTTGGTGTCTATTTAAAACAGATTCTGGGCACTCTGAACCTTTGAATATCAGGTTTATTAGATAATATGGACACATTATACTGAGAGCGTGGCAAGCCTGAGGCATTTCTTGGATTATGACTCATTCTGTTTTCCATTTCAGCAGCTCCAGGTTTATTTTGGTGCCTTAAGCAAGTATTTTAGATTTGTTTAACCTTTTTTTTCATTGCAGGCTTTCTAGTCTGCTTCAAATTTGTTAGCAAAAGAGAAGCAAAAGACAGGACAACACATCTTTTGAGGACACTAATATGAAAGTACCAGTATGGTCATTGGAACACTTAGAGCTGATAGACCAGGGGGTTGGTTTTCTCTATATATAGTTCCTGGAAAGACATCTGTGCTTCTGGTGCTATATTCTCTTTATTTGTGTGACTCCTTTCCATTTCATCGTGTGTGGATGAAATGTAGTTTTGTTGGGTTCATGTTTATTAATCCTGGGAAATGTATCAGGGAACATGTTTGCCTTTACACGTGCCCAGTGTGCCATTTATGGCACTAAGCTGAGAGGAAGTGTTGATCTGCTTGAGGGTAGGGAGGCTCTTCAAAGGGACCTGAACAGGCTGGACTGAAGGGCTGAGACCAAGGGGATGAGGTTCAATAAGGCCAAGTGCAGAGTCCTGCACTTGAGACATAACAACTCCATGCAGTGCTATGGGCTTGGGGAAGGGTGGCTGGACAGCTGTCAGGTGGAGAAGGACCTGCGGGTGTTGGTGGACAGCAGACTGAATATGAGCCAGCAGTGTGACCAGGTGGCCAAGAAGGCCAGTGGCATCCTGGCTTGTATCAAGAACAGTGTGGCCAGCAGGTCTAGGGAGGTGATTGTGTCCCTGTACTCGGCATAGGTGAGGCAGCACCTCAAGTACTGTGTCCAGTTTTGAGTCCCTCACTGCAAGAAGGACATTGAGGTCCTGGAGCAGTCCAGAGAAGGTCAACCAGGCTGGTGAAGGGTCTGGAGAACAAACCTTATGAGGAATGGCTGAGGGAGCTGGGGTTATTTAGTCTGAAAAAGAGGAGGCTGAGGGAGACCTTATCACTACCTACAGTTACCTGAAAGGAGATTGTAGAGAGGTGGGTGACAGTCTCTTCTGCCAAGTGGCAGGTGGAACAGGGACAAGGGGAAAGCGCCTCAAACTGTTCCAGGGCATGTTCAGGTTAAATATAAGGGAGAAATTCTTCACTGAAAGAGTTGTTGGGATGTGGAACAGGCTGCCCAGGGAGGTGGTTGAGTCACCACTCCTGGATGTATTTCAAAGACGGGTAGATGAGGTGCTTAGGGATACGGTTGACAGGTATGGTTGGACTTGATGATCTTAATGGTCTTTTCCAACCTAGTGATTCTGTGATTCTGTGATTAAAAAATCTGTTGGTGTGTGCTGCACAATACTGTAGGTGTAACTTCCAGCTGTATCATGAGATCTCAAAGCTTTCTGGCAATTTCTCCTTTTCTCTCAGATTAATTTTATAGTCTACATCTTGGTGGCATAGTATGAGTACCTGAATTCTCAGAAACAGTATATTAAATCTATTTAGTCACTTAGTTTGCCTTGTTGGTATACCGTTTGCTTCTTGAGATGATTTGTAATAAGGAGAAGTACTGTTCAGCGTGTTTGGCAGGGAAAGCTACGAGGAATGTGCAAGCTGTTTTAAATAGACTCTGCCAGTTGTGTGTGATAAGGCAGATACAACAAGCATCTTCACAGCGAGTCTGAACATACAGTAAGAACTAAACTCTGGGATCACCACAAAGTCTGGAAAGAGAAACATATCACACTGTTTACTGGTCCTTCGCATGCTCCAGGGTAGGGTAAAAAAAAAATAAATCACTTTTTCCTAGCTCATTGCTCGCCTGTCCTATTGTTAGGAAGCAGATGACCAGTTTCACTGTTGTACTGTCACCTGTGATGATCTTTGTTCATGCTGGGAGGAAAGCTGGGGTGGAAAGGGACACAGAGGAGACCATTGCTATGCAGAGTGAGCACACAGAGTGAAGCACAAGCCTGCCCAGAACTGTTACCAGCAGCCTTTAGGGCTAGGCGCTATGCAGATTAATTGGGATGTATTTTATTGAAGACGCCCAGTTTGCTTGGGAAGGCTGTGATCTAATCTTGACGATTGTGATCTAATCTAGATGATCCTGCTCAGGCAGGGGGTTTGGACTAAATGATCTTTCAAGGTCCCTTCTAACTCCTAATATTCTGTCATTCTGTGACTGCCTGTCACATGAGAGACTGGTGGGAGGGATCTTCAAAACAATAGATGAGAATGCAGTTGCACCCCAAGGCTGTGCAGTCTAAGTGTCTCTCTAATAGGTGTTGAAAGCCAAAAAGTCTCACCTTCACCTGTCATACTTAAGATACAGATTATTCTGATGTTTTTCAAGATGCCATTTTAAGACAGGCCTGTCAGATAATTTATTTTCTTTCTATTTTGTTCTATTGAGAGACATTATTTCCAGATCACTATGACAAGAAAAAGCATGTATTTACAGAGTATTATGGAGTGGTTTTGACAGAACACAGCTGAAGGCATTATATTCCAGAGAAAGATGCCTCATAAATTCCACCCTATCACATGACCCATCCAGCAGAGGTGGTTTTGTTCAGAAGCTGATCAAGAAACAGCTATCATCATGTAGGCATGGAAAACTAACAATGCACAATGTGAACATTTACCCAGAGCTCACCAAGGAGTGGGCAGAGGGGGAAAATCTATAAAGAAAATTCTGGAAAAGAGCTGAAATCTGACAAGATTAGCAGAAGCAGTAATTAGTAATTTGTAATTAGTATGTTCTTAAACAGCTGGAAATTCTTGCTGTTTGCTAATTGCTCTGTCCAAGTCAGTTGGGCCATGGGGAAAGCTGGTCAAGCATTCCACGTTGGCGGAGAAGTGCCACATGCCTTCGCTGTGTGCAAAGTTTGAAGATGTTGCAAAGTTATTTTTCCATTAACATGTGTAAACTATGACTAACACATAAAGAATCAGAGGAGTGTACAGTACTGGCTATGCCACCCTTCCCACTGATCAGCTTGGCCTCTCTTAATGTGCCCTGGCAATGGGTGCACTCTGGGCATCCTGTGTCCCCATGGCTTCAAGGCAGCAGGTGCTGTGGCAAAGGTCGGTGAGCAGCAGTACTCAAGCCGAAATTGTAGATGATGGGCAGAAATGAAGGGCAGGGAAGGCAAAAAGCCCAATATCAAAGCAGCATTGTCTTTTCCCTGTGGGCATGATACAAATCTTCACTAATAACCTCTACCATAGGAATTTATAGAACACAGTCCAGATGGGGAGGAGTTTTGCCTCTCGTGGGCTCTGGATCCAGTGGCTTTGGACACTGTGTGTCCAAAAGAAGGTGAGTGCTGCCCATGTTTGTTGTTTCCCAGGTACAGAAGTTACAGGAACAACGAATCTTTTATCTACTTTTATCTCAGTATGCCTGGGAGTTTGGCCTTTGAGTCCGTTCACAGCTCAGCCAAATACTTCATGTCAACTCAGGTTCAGGGAAAGCAAAGGGAGATTCAGCACAAAGACATTGTTTGCATTCTGGGGCTTCCCTTTGGCAGGTGGGAATCAGGGTGGCTCTGTCTTCTGAAAGACTGAGGAATGGAGAGGTTGAAAGGCTGAGAGCAACTGCCCCCATGGCTTCCTATGTGAGATGGACTTGTTTGGTCTGATTTCTTGGTGAGGAGGACTTGAAAAATACTGAAGTAGAAATCTGTATGATATAAGGCTTCCTTTGAAAAAATAAATTTGTGGGTTATTAGTTGTATAATGCAGTAATTTAGGTTACTGCTGAATGTTATTTTTTGCTGTATCTATGGTCAGAGATTTTGATAGCGAAAATAAGCTGTTAAAATAATTGTTTAAAATTTCTTGAATTCATGCTAGCTTTCAAAGCAGGGTGTTAGCTCATTAGTTGGCATCACTGAAGACCCATTCCTGCACAGCATCTCTCTGCGATCTGAACCGAGGAGGACACGTACGGTCACTACAGATGAAACTGGAGCCCCGTTGGTTGCTGGGCACAAGGCAGAAGTGAGATTGGGTCACAAGAAGAGACATTATCCCTGAATTCTAATTTTGAACAATGAGAAAGAGATAAAATTAAGCATTTTTGCATTAAAATGTGCTCAAATGTTCCCACCTATGTTACTTTGGAATTAGTGACTGTTCAAAGTCCAGTTTTCTTGCCTTCCAACCATTCTCACCACTACTGATGGCTTTTGAAGAGCTCTGGAAGCAGGTCAGGTTTGATAACAGCTGTGCTTATCTGGCCAAGTGGGTGGTTAAACATTGTAATTCCACTCACCAGATCAGAATTAAAGATTGAGGGCTCAGACCATTGGCTCAGGAAAGGTGGCCTCTCTGCTTGCTAACCCCATCCACCAGCATAAGCTTGAAAACATAACAGAAGCTCTTTTATGCCTCCAGTGTATGCGCCGAATGCTTTTATAGCAGGCAGGTAATTGTTTTGGGTATGCCAAATAATCAAGTTTAATAATTAATGACTAGATAAGAGAGATGTAAATCTGTAAATCCCATGTTTGATGGGATCTGTCCAAGTGCCGACCTGCAGCACGGTTATTAATCGTGGTGTACTCCAGGGACTTAATGGAAAGGTTCAGCCAATGTCAGAAGAACAAAGTGGCAGCCTCAGGGGTAGCTGTTGTGGTTTCTGGTTCCTCTGTGGTCATTTAAAGGGAACCCTTCTTTTTAGCAGTGGGGTCACAATTTCATTTTGTGGAATGGAAAAATGTTTGAGATGTTTTTTCCTGTGGTTGTATGACACTGTCGACAACTAAAGTTTGATTTATGTGAGGTTTGATAGACTGTTGTGTTCATAGGCTACTTGGGTGTTGTTTTTGTGTTAACTATGGGTGCTTTTATCTGGCTGAGAAATTTTTGATGAGAAAACAATTTTATATACATTTGATAAAACTAGTCCTTTTTAATTTTTCAGTGAGGTGGAGAGAGATTATTTGTATTGTGTGCCAGGAAAACCCACAATATCCTACTTCTTCCCCCATGTTGGCCAGTTAGTGCACTTCCCTGTGATTTGCAGCATTAATTTCCAGCCTCCTGAGGTTAAAAAAAGCTGAGAACACAGAACCCAAAGCTTATTTATAGAGTGGTTCTGCTAACCATAAAGATATCATGCAAAGGTAGGCAGCACCACAGACTGGTCTGGCCTCAAAGCTATTAACATATGCTGACTGCAAGGATACCTACTTGGCAAATTGTGGATATTTTGGCTGAAGACATATCAGCTCAACTCAAACAGAAAATAATTCTTTTTTGGGTTTTTTTTTTTTTTTGGAGGTGAGAATAAATGAATAGAAGTTAGATGCTGAGAGTAGTATAATAATATAATGGATTATTTCCACTTAAAAGGACAGCTTGCTGTAGTTCTAACTTTAAAATTTGGAGGGAGGAGGATTTCTTTGGTGCCCAGATTTCCTTTTTGGCCCAATTTCTTAATATCTTGGTTTACAATCTTTTGTCATCAGGCAAGGGAATGAAACAAAGAAAGCTCATTGCTTCTAATTCCTTATTAGAAGAAAGGATATGTAATTGTCTTTACAAGTGTTTTTTCTCTGGTTCATCAAAGAATATTAATCTAGAGGCTGTGTAAACCTCAGAGTGAAAAAGTGTATTTCACATATTTGATTTTGTTTTCCAGAATTATGATGGAGATGCATATACTTTTAAAAGGTTTAAAAAAGTGTTTTAAAAGGGCAACTCTTAAAAGGTGACTTTTTTTTTTAATAGGTATGTAAGACAGAATATCATCATGGGAAATGAAAACGGATCTCTATAGGTATGAAGCATGCCAAATACTACTGCCTAGTCTGATTTTGTATTTCTGTTTACGTTACCAGTGGCATGCCACCGTTGTTTTTTTTTTAAATACCTTGTGTCCTGCAGGATAAGATAGTAACATACTTCCCCTTGGCTTTCAAGTTGTAATTAAATTTGCCTTAGTTTACTATTTTAATGAGGAGAACTCCCTCCACAATTCTCAGTATCATGCATAAACACATATTCCTGTTTATTCATACTGAGGGATCTGTTGGTACTATATTATACTAACTGCGTCTTGAAACAAAACGCACCCATTTTCAAAAATCCGTGAATGAATAGCATGTGTAGTCAGGTTTATGCAATATGAAGAGTTCGAGTGCAAACAATCAGGGAAAGCCACCTGAGCTTATTTAATTACCATTCAGGAAAATGCAAACATGTCAGGAGAAATGTTCCTGTGTGTTTTGACACATTTCTTTGTTCTCCTACCCATCGAGATACAATCCCTACACAATAGAGCTCCGGGGGTTGTTTAATGTCTGGGTAACTGAGAATAGAATAAGGGCTATACTGCCTGTTTATGTGTCTTTATATCTTGGATTTATCAGGAATGTGCTGCAGTCCCCGTCCAGCCAACTGAGCTGGGCAGCCTTCCCGTGGGAGCCACGTCATGGTGGGGATGGAGACACGACAGCCCCTGCACCCTCCCAAGTGGGGACGGAGTGTGGGGGTCCTGCAGCTCAGCAGCCCTTCCAGCTCCCTGGGGCAAGATGCAATCCTCCTGTGGTGGGTGCCACAGGACTTTATGTGGGAGGCAGTGCTGGTGCAGGTGGAGAAAATGCTTCCATCCCACATAGGCTGCAACAGCAGGGGTGACTTGAATTGCAATTCTGGCATCCATGTGAACACAGGAACTGCTTGCTGTTATTTTGATCTAATACAGTGATACAAGAAGTCAGAAAAAAACTTCATCAAATTTTATGATTGAACTATGTGGATTTACTCTAAGAGGCATGGCCATGCTTAAGTAGTGTTGTCTATTCCAAAGAACTAGCTTTCACCAAGCAAAGTTTTTATTTCAAGACAACTGACTAATTAGAAAGCATTTTTAAGTGACGGTGAATTCTCTATGAATGCATCTAGCCACATCTGAGAGTATTTTTCTTGAGATGACAAGATTAAAATAGAATATTAAAGTGATGAATGCTAGAGTGTGAACTGTGGCTTAAAAATTATCTTCTGATGAGAAACTGAAAGATATATTCCACTTACAACAGAAAAGAGAAAGTGTGTCTCTCTCCATGAAACAACTTTTGCAGCTGCTGGAGAACCTTGATGTAGAGATTCCTCCAGCCCAAACACTCCCAATAGTGTATGTTTAATATAACATTTTGCCTAGAACATTTTTACTGACTGAATGCTGGCAATATTTTAGCATCTGTGATGCTAAGTTGTGTCTGTGGAATGTTTTGAATAATTTCACAGGAAAGAGCTGGAGCGTTGTTCAGTGTGAGATAGCCGAGTAACTTTTTCAGGGTCTTGTAAAAATAGCGCATTTACATTCTTCACAAAATCTGGGCATTCCTTGAGCAGACGTTGCCTTGCTTCATAGTAAATCAGCTCCAGTACCTTTGGTACACATGAATTTACCAAGAGCATGTCTCTGAAAGGTCAACAGATTGCTCAGGCTAGTCAAAACCTCTTTCCAAGTTTTAGATTGCACAAACTTTGGTCTTGAGAAAGGTTCCCTTGAGTGATTCCCTTTTTATAAAAAATTTTGTTTTAATTTGCCAGTAAATTTTCAGTGTTTCTTCTTGAAACATGTCGCTAAGGCACCAAGGTCTTGTTGCTAAGGGCTTGTTTTGTGTTCACCATCCGGGCCACACTTCACCATGCACTAGGAAAATCACTTTCAGGAACAAGGGTTCTAGCACAAATGTGTCCACCAAGAAAGTGGGAGGCACCAGCACTTTATTTAGATTTTATTCACCGACTGAGAAAAGTGTATCTTTTTTAGCAATGCTGTGCTTTGCAACAGAGGAATCCCGGGTCCTGCTGGAGTCAGTAGAAAACACATTTGGCAGTTCAGTGGTGACACTGTAATCATTGTTTCCCAATGGTCTGTTGCAGTACTTTCCAGCCTCACATTGTTCATGACTTAATCACTTCCCATCTCAACTATTCCAGCTGCTGCTTTTGTGCTCCTAAATCTCATAGATTCTCCATGTTCGAAGTTAAATCATGGACTTAAGGAAATGTGAATGTTCCACCCTGCCCCTCAGTCAATTTGCAATGGCCTTCCACACAGCTTTAAGGACATTCAAACTTTGCCCTTTGTCTCCCAAACCTTTCCTCTGTAAGCTAAAATACAATGGCTACTCTATGAGAACGGCCAGATTTTAATTGAACTGTTCATGATACTGGAAGGGGCCAAATGGCACCACATTTCATATTTTTAATTTGGAATAAAAATTGTCATTAACTACAAAGGTTGCATTAGGCAACAATGTGAGAAAGTGTTCCTCAAGATATCTATGAACATTTTCTTCTGGACATGTTTTTCAGGAGGTAGTGTGGGGATGGCAATGAACTCCTAAGTATCTTCTGGAGATCGCTGAAAGAGTTTGGTTTTCAGTGGTATCATAAAACTCTGAGGTGGTCTCAGTGGAGGCAGCTACATATTTAGACATCAACAGCCAGAGTATACAAAAAGATTGGGTGAAATTGTGGCTATTGCAATTGTGTCAATCTTCAAGTCGGTGATGAAGCACATAATAATGAAATACTCCTTTTCCAAATTTAACTGTCTTACAAGTGAAAACTTAGAAATTTAGACACTTAGCATGAGCTCATTCTATTGTTAGTAGGAGATACTCTTCGGAAGGTGATTTGGATAGCTATTTTAGGTGCGTGTTTAGAGTTAGGATAAACTCTAAACACGCACCTTTAGGACCCAGTTTCTCTCTCTTGACTTTAGACAGTACAAGGGACAGGCTTAGAATAAAATCCAGCTGTTGTGTAGTTGGTTTCAGTTGTGTGTTGTCTTCCCTGTTTTTCTCTGTATAGTCTTGGGTGTGGTCCTGCATTGCGCACTGTGCAACCCTGCCCAAGGTCACCTTGATTTCAGTGGAAGAACACATGGTGGTTTTGGGCCACCATCTAGGTTGCATCAACCAAATTGTCCTTTTTTTTTTTTTTTTCCCTGCGTTTTGCTAAAATGGAGGCATTCAGCAAGTGTAAATCAATTTCGATGCTAGTTTAGGTAGGAAATACAGAAACATCCTCATTCATATGAAATAGAAGGAAATTTAAAATTCCATGTTTACAGTTTTAAACACTTTTTGTATAATTTTCCACAATATGGAAAATCTCATTCCTGTAAAGCTCTGCTCAAGGTACAAACCATTTCAGATGTTCATTTCACTGTCAAAACCATTGACAAAGACCACACAGAATTTGGTACAGCTTACTTTATTAAGCTCTAATTGCTTTGCAGAAATTTTTCAATTTAAAAAATATTGTTAAAAGCTAGAGTATTTCACAAAAAAACTCCAAACCCTCCATTTGCATTTTAACTCCTTCTGTCATCCCACTGTGTTGGCATTTCCCTTGGTGTTCACTCGTCAATTGTGGTTTCTCAGTGGCTGTTTATCCCTTGCTTCAACACTTGTTTCTCACTGAGTCCATGATTTTGTGAACAAGTTTTTGAAAGTTAGGTGTCAATTCACACCCAGTAGTTATTGTTTGGTAGGTGCCTGTATGCACATACCTACCAAAACTAATGAGAGGTGTTTAACCATATTTCTAACAATATGTAATTCACGAGTGAAAGAAAATTGTAGAAGTAATCAGTGAAAATGGAAAATACAAATTAAACTGTGAGATTCAGAGGCTGTTGGTTCATTAGGCTTTACAAAAGTCTTAAATAGTGGCAAATTGCAGCAGAATGTAGAGATTTCCACTTGTTTCCATCAACTCGTGTTCATAAAATTAGTCATCCTTTGCTTCCCCTAGCTCTGCCCCACACAATAGATATAGAGGAATCCACTGGGATAACCATGGAGTTCCAAACCATTGAACTATATTTATTTAGATTACAAAAACAAAAGCAGCTAACCCGACTGATGAACATCACAGGCTGAAGGAACAATGCCTGTAGAAACATGCAAATAGATTTCCTTTAATTCTGGAAGGAGGTCTTTGAAATAAACAGCATGGTAAATTATTTAGCCTCTATTTTTTTAGAGGTTGAGCTTGCTAATGTTCCAGATGTGAGAGAACAGGAACTTCTATCATTTCCTCAGAATATGTTATGTGTAGACATTTTTTTTTTAATTAACTGTAGATTGGTAAAATAAGAAGAAAAATAAAATAAGTCATTCCCTTATACAAATATGCTATGGCACTATTCATTATGCCACTTCTTCTTATTTTTTACTTTTTCCTCAGTAGTTGTTTTCCATAGCGTAAGACTCAATCCAGCCGTAAGGACCCACTTTTACTGCATATGGGATGTGAAATAGCTTGGATTATATTTTGAGAATATAATTACAGTATATTAAGTATATTAAGCACTACTAATAATAATAAAACAGTTTTACTAAACTTATGAAATCTATATTGGGTATTAATGATGATTAATTGATAGAACAAAGGGAAATTGTTCCAGGCATGAACATAGAAAGTACCATCTTAATATAAGGAGGAACTTGTTCACTGTGAGATTGACAGATCACTGGAACAGGCTGCCCAGAGCGGTTGTGGAGTCTCCTTCTCTGGAGACATTCAAGACCAATCTGGACTTGTTCCTATGTGATCTACTCTAGATGATCCTGCTCGACCAGGGGCTTGGACTGGATGGTCTTTCGAGGTCTCTTCCAGCTCCTAATATTCTGTGATTCTGTACATAACTTGATACATGCTTTCCACAGCAGGTACTGTGCCGTGTTCTGTGACATCATTGATCAGATTTCTTCATTAGCTTGTGTCATTAGAAGTCCCTGTTTAAAAGGAAACCCAACATAATTAAAATTTATATAGATCACTGTAAAATCCTTTCCTGTCTGATAGCAGCTAAAGTGGGGTGGTTGTTCAATCAGTAATTTCCTTATTAATTCATTTTAATGGTGAATTTTTCAAGTGTTTCTTGTTCTTGAGATTCAGCTCTTCTGACTAAAGTAAACTCTTTCCCCATCAGTATATATTTCCATCTTGACACATCTAAGTTTTAGGTATTTTTTTTTAATAAAAAGAGCGAAGATGAGAAATGCTGAACATCATCTCGTGGGCATCCTTTTCAGAGTCCCATTCTGCGCTCTGACTCTGGTTCTGTCAATAGCAGGACAACCTCAGGTCCTCAGAGCTGTGGATGGTAAGCTAGCACGGATGAGCTGAGAAAGCAGGACAAGAGAATCCATAGAAAAGACAGCACTGTCCTTAGATGTCCACAGGATATTGAGTATTAACAGAAAGAAGCAGTACAGTAAACCCACTGTAATTTAATTAGTATTTGCTCTGTAGTTCTTTACAACCTGATAATTTTACTGATTCCGTAAATGGTAGGAAATCCTCCAGGAATGGCAAAACTTGAATTATTCATGAATTCACACATCCTGAAGATGAATTCACACATCCTGAAGAGCAAAAGGGGCAAGCCAACATCTTTCAAGAACATCTTTCATTGAATTGTATTTTTTAAAAATACTACATCCTATTAGCAGTCCCTGTTTGGCCTTAAAATATTTACACTCCAAAAGAAATGTTGACCTTGTGAATAAATAAATTTCTGTGAGTTTTTTTTCTAGATAAAGACACAAGTGAGTGTCCCAAACACTGGAACCAAACTAATTCACCAGTAAAGCTTACAAGGCAGGGATTCCCCTGGATCGAGTGAGATTTAAACCTGATCTTTATGTTTCCTCTAACTGTGATTATCAATGGTTTGGCATGCTAGGGCTGAAGTTATGTGAATTGTGGGAATTGTTGACACCATTAGTATTCAAATCTAATTCAGGTAAAAGTTACACAGAGATGGGCTGTAGTCTTGTTGTACTGCCAAGTCTGCAAGGATGCCATCTTGCCTTTGTAACCACACAAGCCTGACAGTAGTTTTAGGACAACACCAACAAAGTGGCTGTGTTGAAACATAGTGAGAAGATGCTTATCATTGCTCAGATGGATCTTTAGCGAGCCCTGAATTGCATAAAAAAATAAAATCTAATATCTCCTTGTAGTCCTGTGTGTGGGTGCTTTAGTATAGTAACAAGATTTTATTTCTTTCCACCAGCAGAAACCTCAGACCAGGGCCCTTGGATGTTACAGAGTAATAAAATAATCATGCAAATAAGATGGAAAGGGATGAAATAACTGTGTTACATATGAAGAGAACAGAATATCAATTAAGACCATTAGCTTAATAATTTGCAATTATTTCATAATGTGCACTTAACCTCCAGAAAAAAAACCTGCAAGAGTATGGCAAGACATTCAAATTTGGTTTTAATTCGGCTCAAAGGGACTTGTGCTCCACAAGGTGCCAAAACTCCTAAAATTTTCTGAGATATGTTTTGAGAAAGTTGCTCTGTAGAAGTGCCTAAAGACAATAAATTAGTGGCTATCAAGTAAGGGTCTGTCATAAATGGCTTGCTGATAGCCTACTGAAAGTTGTGCTGCAGCAAGGCAAAAGGAACAAGCTACCTGTCAATCATCCCTGCTTTCCTGTTAGAAACAGAGCAATGCAAGAGATTTGGACACTTGGTTCTATCTCAAATGTCACCTGCAGTTGCATGTATCACTCCAGAACCTCATAAAACAGAAGCTGTTCCCAGTATTGCATGTCAGCAGCTTGGATACATCTGTACTTGAATGTGCATTGAGTTGCTTTGTGTTGTTTCAGAAAATACAAACCAAAGGGAGACGGTTTTGGGAACTAGTTCAGGGAACCAGCACTAGTTTAAGGAAATCAATGACATTATTCTGAAGTTAGTGCAACTCCCAGAATAATACGCTTCACCAAAGGTCCTCTTTTAAGAACTGTCTAAAAAACAGGAAACTATATTCAGCAATCCTGAAAGCACCCTGGACCACAGCAAGGAAATAAATAGCTCCTTTCCACTCCAAGTCATTGGCTGTGCTCACGCATTGTTTTTTTGGCTGGGTAACAGCTGTGAAGAGAGGAACATTTTCCAAATGCAACCATAAAAATGCCCTTAGGATTCAGACATTTTTATCAGTCTCTGGGAACAGTGCATTCTGTTTTCGATATTAAAAATTCAGCATACAGTACATAGTTCTCACCTATTCACAAGATTCCTAATGGTGGTCGGCCAAAACAGCCCCGTGAGTGGCAAGGATGTAAAGAAGGAAAGGCTCAATGGAAATGAAATTGCTTCTAAATATATGGTGTTCACAGAATTATGTCTAGACATTTTCATTCTAATTCCAGTCCTTCTCTTAGTGAAGTCAGTGATAAAATGTGTGACTTCAGTGGTATACAGGCAAAACCTTTTGCTTCTAGCACATTATCTTGGAAAAGTCTCCATGTCTAAGGCAGTAAGAGGGTAAAACACCATGAAGCAATGTTCTCCATGCTAAATTGTCTTCTTATTATAAAAGATAATGCTCTGCAAACCCCAGGTCTTTAAAAAAAAAAAAACCAGGGATCCCCGGCAGGATTTTTTTACATTTTTTATTTTAATTATAAAATTTTTATTTGTTAGATTTCCTGTTGAAAAGTTCCTTATGGTCTATTTTGCTCTGATATGAGATGCACTGAAATTTCCTGGAAGAACAGTTTTCCCTAAGAAAATACAATCCAATCATGTTGAAAAATACCTGAGATGATTTATATTCAGTTGAAACTGCTAATGGAATCCAGACTGGCTTCCATATTTTCATTCTGCTTGTTGTCCCATTCATGTTGCCCTGTTCACTACCTCTTAAGCAGCTCTACTGAGGTAGAAATAAAAAAAAAAAAAGTGATGAAAAAAGAAGAAGCTTTGACACCAAGTTTTCAATTTGTTATTGCTCCATCAAATTCAGAGGAAAAAAAGTGGATATTTGATACTTACTTTTAAGGGGGATATTTTTGTTTTCCAGAATGTAAACTCCAAAATATTTACTAATCCAGAATGTTAAAAAGAGCCAGGTTAAGAAGATACAGGAAATTTTGAACTTCCACCCACTCTTGGATTTTAATCTCAAAAAAGGGAGGTAAGAATGAGAAGATAATGTCAATAAACAATATTCTTGACATCAGTACACTATATTATCCTATCTAGTAAGTGAAGTAACTGCATGACTTCCTGATAGAAAACTTGCTTATTACAGAAACTATTAAAATGTGTCATTAGGAATTAGGAAAGCATAGAAGTGCAAAAAGCTGTTTTAGTATTTACTTTGGGGAAAGTGCCAAATGACATAAATTCTAGAAAATGATCACAAGAGAGCAGACTTTGTAGCTAGTTTTAGCTTTCTGTGAGAGGTGAACCTGCTACTAGCATTTGTGGTGGAGGGACTGCCTCTTCACTGGTCCTCACCACAAGGCTGGAGCATAGCAGAGGCTTTAGATGTGACTGGTGGAACCAGAAGTCTATTTGTTAATATTCACATTGCAGATGCATTTTGCCATGGGCTCCCACCCTCTCCTCTAGCATTCTCCCTGGGGTGCCTTAAAGCCATGTCTGAGGTTGGAATTTAGTATATGCTCAGGCTTGTGCTTTTGCATAGCATATGAACAAAGTCAGAGAGATTGATGCTCACAGTTCAGGCACTTACATTTTTTTATAAGCCCAGTTTAAGGAACTAGACTTCCCCAGGCAATTAATGTAAAGCCTGCCTGAGCTCTGTAGGTGATCAGACTCTCACACCAAAGGCTTACTTTGTGACCTTTAGTGGAATTGCTAAATGTGATGGAGCCACAGTTTTTGGCTAAACAAGGATTCTCTCTAGAAGGGTTTGATTTGCTAGAAGTGGTCTGAGCACTCCCAGTTCAGTAGGGGATATCAATAAATAACCTAGGGACAAGAGAAAGGCAGTGGCCATGTTGTCCTGATGACCTGGGGGAAAAGCACTTGCCCGGGAAGTGGAAGATCTGATTCAGTTTCCTCTACATCCTGAGGAAGTCCCAGCCCCTTCCCATTTCCCAGTGTCTACGCTAGACTGGGATGGGGTCACACTCCATCCTTCCTACTGCAGATAGACTGCAGATGAAGAAATCATGAACCCAAACAAAAGGTAGGCAAGAGGGCTCCCGTGTGGCTTGTGTGGTGTTAGGAGCAGGGAATCTTGGCTTCTGTTCCTTGATGAGCAGTGAATATGTAAGCAGCTCGGGAAGAGGGCATCAGAGTCTAAGTGACCTCTGAATGAAGTAATGTCTTTACTGGACAATACCACCACCTGTGTTTTGTATTGTTACGAAAGATTCAGTGTCACATCTGCAAAGTGCCTGCTCTCCCGAGTACACCATCACTGTCAGCGGCGTGAATATGTCCGTTTTGGCCCATTTAGCAAATTAGCAACAGTTATGAATAATAGGCATGATACAAAAACATGAGATGACTAATGAGTTAAGATTTTTTTGGTGAGAGTGTCAAAAGGGTTTAACACATTTTTCAGAGATAAGAAATGCAATAAGCCTATGGGAAGTGCTAGGGAAAGCGAGAGAGAAAGCACTTCTACGCTTCTTCAAAACGGGATGGGGCTGAAGGGTTCATGCTGCTCAGAAATTAGTGACACAAGAGGAATCCATGTTGAAGAAGAGGGAATAAAGAGCAAAAGGCTGAGCTTTTCGGACAATTTATTTGCTGGGATCCGTATTTTTTTCTTTGTCCTTGTCCTTCTGTTAGAACTTCCTCATCAGAATGGAGCAGGAGGTACTGTGATACTGTGATTAGCCGAGAGCATGGGGTTCAATCTTAAACGCCTGTATGTGTTTGTGCCTGCTTACATGTCCGTATATTCATGCACTTGTACCAAATTCCATCTGATGCTGACAGTATACATGCAAAGGAAGAAGTGATGGTATTTCCTTCTTTTGTTCTTGAGGAGGGTAAGACTTTTTTTTTTTTTTTCTGCACACAAGTGCTACCCCGTTCCTGATGCAATCACTTTCAAAATGTGCTGTCCCACCCAAAGGAGGATTGCATCCTACATTGCTCCTCTGGGGGCTCCTGGCTTTAGCTTTCAGGGCTTGTCTGCGCAAGTGCAGTCTTTATTTCCCTCTGCCTCCATGTAGCCGAAAGAGGGTAGAATGTGGTCCTGTATCCATTGTGTATATCCCATACATCACCCATGGCCAACTGTTCAACTCGAAAAAAACTAGGGTACCTCTTAAAACCTAGATGGAACCTGAAGATGGGTAGGGGGGAACAAGTCTGTATCTTTAAAATTATGTTTAATAAATAATAGAAACTCAACTGTGAGAATCTGCTGTTGTTTTGCAATGTCAGTCTGTATTATCTGTTATCTTTTGAGCATGCATTTCCAGGGGCTGCAGAGCTAGGTGCAGAGCCTGGGGTTCTTTCTGACTCAGAAAGGCACAGGGCCAAGAAAAATGTCAGTTCCCAGCCCTTATTAATGAGAGCATGGGGAGATCTTTCTATTTACAGGATCAAAGACCAGCTAGCACTTGCTCTGGCACTGAGAAGATTATAAATAAGGATCCTGCTTTTGTGAGCTCCTGAGCACCTTCGAATCTCTTTGACCTTGATGAAGAGTAAGAAGAACTTGTAAATATAACTATCTGAAGATTCTCTGTGAAGTCTTTACATTCACATGGGACGGCAGTGATAAATGTCAGGAACTTGAGCATCCTTGAGATACCATGACCTCAGGACTATTCCAACAAGATGCTTTTTTTGCTGAAGCCCACATAAATATTTTTGGAGCACAAAGCTTTGTCTTTCTTCAGTGACTGCTGGAAGAAATGACCTTGTGATATGGGTGAAGTTGCATTGAATGTCTTGGATGATGAATGATGATGATATATTGTATCCGATTATAGTTCCTGAAAAGGCATAGTTTGGATAGAGGAAATGTATTAGCTTGGACATTTGTTACCATTTCCTTTCTGTATTATGAAACAAAAAAAATGCAGATTGGCTGGGTATAGTTTGCAAAAAGATGTGGTTTATTTTCAGTTATTTAATAAAGAGATGCTATGTGATATTGCAATTAAAAATAAATTTCCTTCTCCACTGTTTAACTTTATGCAGTTTTCTATTTTTGTGATTTGCAGCAGAAAACTAAACAAATGTCATATCTGGGTTTTTACCAGTAGGGTAGTAATATGCTCAGTGTATTTTGTCCTTAGTTTATCTAGTCTTACATTTTTCTTCAGTTGTTTGTTGTTGATTACCTAATTAATTTTTATCTAAAATGCCCCAGATGGAACAACAGGCAGGACAGAGAGGTGAATCATGACTGAACCTTCTTTTGACATCTACCTCTGCGAATCAATGATTTGCATATAAATATGTTTAAGCTACTGCTGTTTGATTTTCTGTCATCTATTTTGGACAAGTGTTGGTGTGAACACTCTGGACCTTATCAAAGAATGCAAAAAATCTAAATCACTTGATTAAAAGTATGATTTTAAAATGCCAAACCCAGAAATAATAAAATGATGAAAAATTACTGTATTATTAAATAATATCATTGAGATGAACAAGGTGATTCATTCGTCATACAGATCATTCAGATGATCAAGAGTACTTGATGCGTGGCTTTGCTTTAGCAAAATTATTATAAATATTTAGTACTAAAAGATCATACAATTTATATAGATGCTATTCAACATAATTTTTTCAAGAAATATTTTTTTTAATTAAGTATGATTTTTTAAACTAGCCAGTCTCTTTTTCCCAACAGCAACTCAACAGCTTTTTGCTTTTCCATCCTGTGAATCTCTTGCCTTTCCCCCACTGCTGTGTTTCCATTATTTTTTTTCTGTAGAGTATCTGCATCACTCCTGCAGTCTCTGCTCAGCTCCTGAAGCTCCTGCTTGTGAAGCACTAGTGCTGTGAGGAACAGGATGCTGGGAAGAAATGCACATGGTGAGGGCACTTTACCACATAAGTAAGGGAGTAGTATTGCCTCTGATTTCAAAGAAGGGAAATGCAAGCACAGGGGTGGTATTTGAGAGCGATACAAGAAGTCCAAAGCACTCCCAGATACCAGGCTGACAACGATAAACATGAGCTTGACTGTTGTGTCCCTCTTTCCTCCTACCTTCTAAGAAAATGATCTAAGAAAAATCACCATAAAATAGACAAAGTCTCTGTCAAGTTTATGAGGCATCAGGATTTTTGGAAAACTGTGGCAAATGTCTTTGTGACTAAGAGCCTGTAAAAAGGTAGGCAGATTGAAAGCAGCATTCTTTCAGATCAGAATCCAGACCAAATGATCCTAATATTTTCCTCATAAATGTTTACTCTGACAATAAGATCTGTAAAAAAAGTTTGAATAGCAAATTCACCTGCATTAAATGTTGATCTCATAGAAAATCCTTTAAATCCACTTTTATAAGAGAACCCTGTTTACAGTGTTGGAGTGCGTAATTTGGAGGCTTTTCAAATGGAATTGTTTTGGAAGAGCTTTTTTTCTTTTCATTAATTTCCTGAGCAAAACTTTCAGGCAGACAAATCTAAACACATATTTCAGTGGAAACAGTGTATAACAGCTTCATTCTAATGTAAAGTTGCATCAGTTTTGCATTGGTATAACTGCTGGCTCCAGACAAGCATTACTGAAGTGAGGTTGTGATCAATCCCTGAGGAGCTGGAATAGGGAGGAAAAAATTGTCAAGATACAGGCATATAATACCCAGTGTTTATATTTAATTATGTATTTATATAATACTCTATGAGTGTGGATATGCAATATATGTAATTTGTGTAGAGGGTTTATATATCCATAGGGGTGAAGCAGCAACTCATGCATTTGTCCATAGTGGAAGCTCACTTTTATAAGTGTTATTAACTTAAAATAAGTTTGTCTCAAGGCTAAGATTAACAGGATATGGAAGAAGTGTGCTAGGAAGGACTCTTCCCCTTCTTCTCACTGAGCAGCACTCTGTCCTGGCCCCGCGGCTGGGATCTGGCTTCATGGCCACATGGCCCCCTCTGCTTCTGGCAGAATTACATTATTCCACATGATTTATGCACCCAGAGCTTCCACTGACTCCTGGTTGCCCTTCTCGATGAGGACGTAGCCTGCCAGGTCCCTGCCAGGCCCCAACTCAGATATAGAATTAACCTGGTTTTCTGCCCTTGAGCCAAATCCATTCCAGGCATTCTGGGGGAGCTTGAGTGGTTGCTTTTCAAAAATCTCTGCAATTTTTAGGCTGTATGTATTAGTTCATGTTACTCTAAACTCAATCTGATTTCCCATTCGTTTTCCTGTGCTGATCCCAGTAGGTTATTTCCCTCTTCTCACAGCACTCGAATCAGCTCCATGCTGAACTGGTTCTCTCTTTAACCTCTAACTCAGATTCTTAACAGCATGACCCTGGTTCACAGAGTTCAGTGGCTTTCATTGGATTTACATTGGTGCTTTAATAGGGTTGTTTATTCTCATTGAAGCCTCAGAGATTGACTTCATTTTTTTTTCCTTTGTATCCCAAGCAGAAAAATCAGAAACACCCAATACCTCTGGCATCGTTGCATTTCAATTCAGTGCAGGTTTATATTTGTTTCAGGGATTTCCACTGGGTTTTCCAATTATAATCCCTTCTCAAGCAACTTCTTCTTCTTCTTCTTCTTCTTCTTCTTCTTCTTCTTCTTCTTCTTCTTCTTCTTCTTCTTCTTCTTCTTCTTCTTCTTCTTCTTCTTCTTCTTCTTCTTCTTCTTCTTCTTCTTCTTCTTCTTCTTCTTCTTCTTCTTCTTCTTCTTCTTCTTCTTCTTCTTCTTCTTCTTCTTCTTCTTCTTCTTCTTCTTCTTCTTCTTCTTCTTCTTCTTCTTCTTCTTCTTCTTCTTNAACAAACTGCCTTCCACCTACCTAACTCTTTTGTCCAGCCCATAGCACAGTTCTTCACCTGCTAGATGCCATTATGTGGGGGGGAGGGCCCTGGATTGTAGTTACTGGAATGAAGCTGTTAATCTCTTTCTGCATCTGATTTATATGTAAATAGAAACGAGGTGCCTTGCAGGGAGTCCAAGTAGGAATCCCTTCTGTTATAGGAAGCCACAGTTATGAGTCACTCCAAAGGAATAGCTTAGTGAAAACATCAACTACCCTGAAGTGTTTTAGGATAAAAAAATCCATGCAAAGGAAAATTAACCTGCTTGTTCTAAACCCACATTATAGAGATGTTTTGTTTTTTCTTTCAAAAAAAAAAGTTTGTTCCCTTTGTTTGGGCTAATAACAGAACTTTATTTAAAAAAAAAAAAAGTGATTTTGAATTGCACTCAGGGCCAACCCTTTGAAGCTTAGTGTCAACGCAGAGATTCACAGATTCACAGATGAGTGAAGGTTTCATGTATTGCACCCTCAGAGGATGACTGGTATGAATAACACTGCAAAATAAAGTGGTAAACAAAACAGAGGCATTACAGAGCTACTGTGAAGTTTATGTATTTATTAAGATGTCAAGTTCTTACACATAAGATAAAATCCCCTTAAAAGCGAAAGGAGTCCTTTAAACGGGAAAAAAAAAGCCCAACTAAAATTCTCCTTTCACTATTTACACTTCTGAGCTCTCTCCACTGAAAATTCTAGACTCAAGCTCCCCTTCTTCTCTTGGTTTCCTCACCCTTGCTTGACAGCATATTTTCCCTTGGTTTCTTTCCCTGCATTTTGATTCTGTTACCAGAAGGGCCTGGCAGTGTTCTCCCGTGACAGCAGTGCTGAGCACCCTTGCCACTGGGTCACCAAGAGAAGCCAGCAGCAAGCTCAGAGTATGAGCATGGCCAAAGGTAGAGCTCACCACATCTGTTTTTGTTTCTTCTGCCTCTTTTTTTAATTGTACCTTGTCCCCTGTTTGCAACTGGCATGCTTACCGTGATAGGTGGTGGCTGGATTTTGAGTGTCCAGCCTGCTGGGCTACCTCCAGAAGACTAGCTCAGCTAGCAGAGCTCTGTAGGGCACCTGGAGGCCTAGTGTTACAGTGGATGATCCTCACCATGTGCGCTCAGGAGGGAGATAAGTGGAAAAGGTTGCTGCAGGGTTAAGGAATCTCAATATCTGCTCTTCTCCCTCACCCTGGCAGACTCTCCATCAATGGCATGGAGATCCAGCCTCCTAGGGGGCTTCTTCCACCCACCATCCAGGAGGGGAGGCAGCTTCTGCCCCCTGCAGGAGGGTTGGCAGCAGGAACACTCCCTCATTCTCAAACTTTCCTTTAGGGCCAAAGGATGAGTTTCAGGCTCAGTGGATGGAGAGCCTGGTGGGATGAAGAGCCCAAGGCTGGGTCTAGGTGTCCATCCCTTCCATGTGCTCCTTGAGGCAGCTCACTGTGCAGCACCACCTTACAGAGCTTCTCTTTACTGAGACCATATTGTTTACTGTCATTCTTTATTTGTTTATTTCTCTTTCAAATGACAAGATCTGCAGTAAATCAGAAAAAAGTGGAGTCAGTCAGACTAGTGAACGCTACCAATCACACGTATCGGTCTCCTCTCTGTAGCTATGGACACCTTCACTGGTAAGTGTCAACTGTCTCAAATGCCATCCAGAGGTGTCATCAGATGTCTCAGTACACACAGCAAAATCATCTCTATACTCATTTTCCTTTTATGGTTTCAAAAGCAAGGTTGAAATCTCCCTTCAGGTTCAACTCAAACTCCTTCCTGGGGTGGATGCCAGTCAAACTTAGGCTTACAATGCACATTGAGATCCTCAACCTTGAGAATGCTGCAGCTGTTGTAGGAACAGCAAAGGATGAGACCCCCTAAGGGACTCTGCTGTAAGAGGGGACTTCAGGGGGTGTCTCCAAAGCAAAGTGCCATCTGAGCACAATCTGAGCAGGCTGAGGTGGTGAAATTCCAGCTAACTGTTGCCTCCAGTGCTGCAAATACGAAAATGAATTCAGCAGTATTCATCTGCACTCTACACTAATGGATCTACCTGAAGGTATCCTCTTAAGAAGATAGAATTCCCTAGGAAGGTTCCTTACACCATTCCATTTCTAGAAGCCTTGCTGTGGTTTTACTGTCCTCCTTCCCTCTGTTTTGTAGCAGAATGCTCCAGATACCTCCACCCACAGGTTTCTGTAAACTGCCCTTATGTTGCTTGTTCTTCTGTTTGTTTGTCTCATTGTCCTGGAACTTTCCCATGCATAAGGCAGGGGTTAGGGGACAGCAATTCATCTGCAGTAAACTATAGCTGTTATATATATATACATATATATATATATAAAAATTTATTTTCTTTTTTTAGCAGAGCATCACCAGACCATGAACAAAGCACAAACTGCAGAGAACGCTGGAAATTCAACTTAAAACCAAACCTGAAAACCAGCAGGGGAAATAATGAGAAATGAACAGTGAGGTTTTGATTATAGCAAATCTGATCTTTCAGTTTCAAGGAAGAAACTCCATGAAGCTATGTAGCTCTTGGGGATCAATTTGCAAGAGCAGAACCTCCTTCCCCACAAAGGAGACTGAAAATTAATAAAGCCACCAAACGCTGCTGGGTTTTAGTGACTTGGGCCAACATTTTGTACCTGTTCCATAATTTTGTTTAAAGTTGCTTCTTATTCTTCATCTTTATTTAAGTTGAAAGTGGCACTACATAAAATGATCGGCTTTTGTTTAACATAATATATCTTTGTAATGAATAAGAAGGCCTAGCTATGGCTCCTATATACATATAAATGTGTAAATTGAAGTTTTCCAGTTCTCTTCAGGCTAATTTCTATGTCTTTCAGGAGGTTTTGTAACATCTTTCCAGTTGTTCAGTTGTCATCTGAGTTCCATAAACTAGTGTAAGGAATCATTGTTCAGCAGCACAATAAAAAATGAACAAAATCCCAAGATAACTAATCTTCTTTTTTTTTTCCAGTTTAATTCATAGGTCATTAAGTTGATAATTCATTTGGTTTAAAATCTCTCAGCCACCATATAACCTGAAGCAATATCACTCTAGCTGATGGGGAACAGAAAATAAGGGACCAAATGTAAAAATTTACAAATCTAACCTAAGTTTTCACTGCACTATAATTTTTGTTTGATTTAGATACACCTACTGTTTAAGCATTCTTCTTAATTTGATTATCAACAAGATAAAATGTAGAGTTATTTACTTACATTTGTGTACCATATATGCGTTTGTTTTGGCCACATTTTACAGAAGGCATATCTTCAAAAAACATTTATAGCTGTTGCATGGTATCTTAATGAAGAAAGGCTAAATAATCTAGCAGTTTTTAATCTACTTCCCATTTGAATGACAGCTGTAAGAGGTGGAAAACTCAGGATTTAAGCCAAAAATTTACTTTAATCTGAAGTGGCCCACAAGCAAACCCTGAAGGAGAGGAATCCAGCCTCATAGTGAGTGACAACATGCCCTTGCAGAACTCCGAGGTGTGGCTTGAAAGCCTTGTGCCCTCCTTGGAAACCTTCTCCTCTGTGCTCCTCCTCCTTGCATAGCAGTACTATTAGTCTGATCTCTTGTTTATTTTTCAGAGTCCCAATTTAGAAGCAATCCTCTAAAATATTTATGACTTCTAATACTTTGAAGTTGCTCGAAGAAGCTATGGAATGAAGTTTAAGTCCTTGGAGTAGCCGTTGGCTTAGGCTGAAGTCAGTGGTGTTGTGTTAGGAACCAAACAAGCTTGTGGCATTTGGCATTTTCACCCAATACCAACTTCTCAGTTAGTATGCTGCTCCTGCCTGTTAATAGTTCAAATATTTTTTCTCTTATGTTTTCTTCAGTGGGATTAAGCATCACTTCAGGGTCTTATGTAGCAACAGTTTGCTAAATGTTCTATGTACCAGACATGGCTATACAGAGTGTGTTCAGATTGTCTATTCCTAGTGTCTTGGTCAATGTTTCTTCTTTGGTTTGGTAGTCTGCAGTACTCATCTGAAATAACCCTTTGCTGCTTGTTCTGTGGCTGATGGTGTATAACAGTAGTGCAAGCAGAAGGAAGATGCAACTGGTCAGTTGTGGGTCTGATGCTCCATAGTTGCAGAGTGTCATAGGCCCAGACAGCTGAGCAGAAATACTTTGTCAGAAAGGAGAAGTCTCCTCTGTGTTCAGATTGTCCTATTCATTTTCCTGCAGAGGCAATTAGTCTCACAGGACAGAAACTTTTACTTAAATCTGCTATCTTGTAGACTGTATCAGATCAATGCAGTCATATATAAATAGCATGTCTACTAAATCTTTTTTTTTTTCTCATGCTGTATGAGAGAATATCAGGAAAGTATGTAAGACTGGATCCAAATGTAGGTGAGATGGCTGATCTACTGTCCTTCCCGAAAGCCTTTTAGCCTGAAAGCACTTTTAATAGTGGAAAGGCAATATGCAAAATTGACTTTGGGAGGAAAAATGCATCAACAAGAATGCACTAGCTGCAGGAGCAGGATGTCCAATAGCTTGTGGTTCTATGGCTGCCCTGGTACTGCTGTAAAACTTATAAGAACTGCAGCTAAAGTTATGAAGCATCCTTTCACCCAGGCATTCTGACAAGACAGACTGAAAAACGTTAACATTCTTTGCTTCTCCAAAATAGCTGATTTTTCTTTGCCATTTTAGCAAGGGTTTTATCTTTCAGAATATAAGAAATTCCCAGGAAAAAAAAATGTTTTCAGCAATTGCAAAGCCAAGGAAGCTCCTAGAGCTACACTGGCTTGCATCAGTTGAAGGACCTCGACCTTAGTTCCTTTATTCTGATATATGTTCTTGGGAAACTGAACATCAGCTCCAAGTACAAGATGCTAATTGTCTTCTGAAAAATGAACATATTCAATAATATCTTGATAATTTTAGACCCTGTTTGTTTTATGGATTGAAATGTCAATGTATACGGTTGTGAGTCTGTATTTAAGTAAGAAACAAGCACAGAAATGAAGTCATACAGTTAATGAACTACTGGATTTTGCTAAAGGTTCTTTTGCTAAAGGTGCTAGATTATCCAGGCTTGAGGGCTTAAATCTAAGCTTGCATCTCACAATCATTTGTTACGGTTCAGAGTAGCTCCACTATGGAGCTGGCTAAATTAACTATTATGGCTTATTTTATGCAGGTGTCAGATCAGGCAACTGCAACACTTCTTTCCAGCTTCAAGAAAATCCATAAAGAACAGTAAACAACCATTTCCTGCATAGAGCTAAAGTACTTTTTTAACATATAATTTTTAGCAATGCCCCAAATACAACTGCTCCCAAAAATATTTTTTTTTAAATTTTCTTCCTTTTTGTTTGTTAGTTGTTGCTAATGGAGTTTTTACCCACTGCCTGCATATAACTCCATATAATGGAGTTATATGCAGGCAGTGGGTGAACAGTGAATCACTTTATACCACTATTGCTGACTGGTTAGCTGTGGTATAACAAATATTTCTGGCAGGAAATTAAAGAAATTAGCTGTGTTCTCATTCTGCTGGTTGGTAAGATCTGTACAACAAAGTGATGGTCAAGAGAACAGAAATAAAAAACAATTTGAGAGACTTCTGTGTGTTTCTTTCATAGCCATCCTAAGGTGAAAAAAAGACACTAGAAAAGGATTTTTAGAATGACAATTTTACTATATGCGTTTTGATCACTTTCACACTGGTAACAGTCAGTACTTGGTGTGTATATTCTTCAGCTGGACAAAATAAAATATCTGTAGCCCTGTGGCTCCAAAACCTTTTCAATTGTTTGTAAATTGCCAGGAAGATTTTATAGGCACTCAGTGGAATTTTTGTAATGGGTGTGGAAAAATACCAGAAAAACAATTCCATAATATTTCCCATCTTTCTAATTCCTATCTACTTCAAACAAAATCATATGAATGAAAAATCAAATAGTCTTTTTCTTTCTGCAAGATTGAAGCTTTTTCCTGTTCTTACTTCTGAAGATCACACTTCAGGAAATCAGTCCTTCAGCTAGTGTCCCCAAGAAGACAGTGAAAAATGAAAATATAAAAAAATAATCAATTGATAAATTGCTGAAGTTGTTAATATTTCCACTAATTTTCACTTTACACTAATATTTCAAGTTTCCCAAAGATGGATTCTTTTCTTCCCTTGTACTGTTTAAGTGAGGAGATTTTACTGATTCCCATCCCATAGCCTTCCAACTCAGCTCTGTAGTTGCCCACACTTTTCTCCCCTATCTAGTTCTAGGAAAGTAGTAACATATGTAGTCATTTAAGTGTCTCTCAGTGGGAGGCTGCAAGAATTCTGTTGAGCCTGCTGAGCTTGACTCAAAACCAGTGTGTAGGTGTAATCTGTGTTGGGACAAAAGGCACCAGGAGCCTCCTCCTGGAGAGAAACCTTCCTACACTTACAGTGATGAGTGATGACTTTCAGAGTGCTCCTGCTGGGTTCTTCTTGGTGCCCCAGACCCGGTGATACAGTTTGCAATGCTTCCTCCTGTGTGATTTAATCTAGTTGATCCTGCTTGGGCAGGGGTGTTGGACTTAGATGATCTTTTGAGCTCCCCTCCAACTCCTAATGTTCTGTGATTCTATGACCATCTAGTCCAACCCTTCCTGACAGAGCAGGATCACCTAGAGTAGGTCACACAGGAATGCATTCAGGTGGGTTTTGAATATCTTCAGAGAAGGAGACTCCACAACTTCTCAGGGCAGCCTGAAGTCACCTCTCAGTCTCATCTTCTCCAAGCTAAAGAGACCCAGCCTGTCCTAGTGCTCTGTCACCATCACAGTGAAGAACTTTTTCCTTGTGTTCACATGGAACCTCCTGTGTCCAGCTTGGACTCATTACCTCTTGTTCTATCATTGGCCATCACTGAGACAAGTCTGGCTCCATCCTCCTGACACTCACCCTTTCATATTTATAAATGTTAATGAGGTCACCCCTCAACCTTTCCTCGTAAGGAAGGTGTTCCACTCCCTTAATCATCTTTGTGGCCTTTTGATTCACTGTCAGCCTGTCCAGAAATGCTGGAGAACTATTCTGATAGATATAAAGCAAAAGCAGTGGTGCAGAAAGTGCTACATGCACTGTAGCACCCTGGAATTTTCTCAATCGAAGTTCGTTTCAGGTGCTTTGCCATTAATGAACTTAAACCACAAAGGATTCAGTAAAAATAGTATCATGCCAAGAATCTGGTACAGAAAGGAGATTTCTCAGCTGAAGAATGGTTGCTGGCTGCCAGAACAATGAGCTCCCAAAAAAGGGTAAACATTTACAACAAAGATAAATAAGGTTGTGTGAACTAACCAGTGAAAAATAGGTAATAAGATTTCATTTTACACATCAGTGTTAATCAGGAGTCATGCATCTGGAGTCATTGGTCCAGATTTAATAGCGTGATGCTGAGTTCTGTTAGATGAGAAAGTGGAATAATGTGATTAAAAAGCGTGAACTTTCCTGAGAGCCTTAATGCACTGAGTGCTGATCACACATCGCACCTTAACGTTTTGACATCTTGACATTTTAAGCATTGATTGTTGTAAAATTACATTTTTCTCTGAAAATACAGAGTAGTAAAAGCTATTATACATCTCTGTTTGCTCTCTCCTAGCTCTTAAGTGTCTGCTAAATAAGAAAGTAGAACTGTTGCATTTTACTTGAGGTATTAAACAAGTTTAAGTGATTAGTAATGAGTGTAGATAATGTAAAAGAACGTTTTGACTGAGGAACCATTATATTTGTGTTATTTATTCCAGCAATGAGTAACTGCATTTTATCATGTGTGTGTGTACCTGTGTTTATGAATCATGTCTGCGAACACAGATCCTTTGTTGTAACTTTAAGAACTGCGTGGACGGAATCCCTTCCTCCTTTAAAATTAGTGCAGTCTGTTACATGTTTCTTTGCAAAGCTCAGTATTACTCTAGACTGGTGGCTTAACCTCTCTAAGTGCATATACAAGTGTTTACACCATGACTGGTACAATTCATAGTTGTTGGAGGCTTCGTCAGTAGGAGCAATGTGCCTGAGCACCACTTTTCACTTTAACAAGACCCTTATAAACATTCCCATGGCAGCTGGTGGGGGTGTAATGATTTTCTTTTTCCTTTAAAATGCTCAGAATTACTAGTTTTGAATTATGTTTAGTTATATATAAACATATATATATGTGTGTATGTGTGTGTGTGTATATATATATATAAAAGA
>VXBZ01010571.1:514465-541399 GCA_013399135.1 Heliornis fulica
AGCCAGTTCTCAACCCATCTCACTGTCCACTCACCTATCCCACACTTTCTCAGCTTTGTTATCAGGATGTCATGGGAGACAGTATCAAAAGCCTTGCTGAAGTCAAAGTAGATGACATCCACTGCTCTCCCTCCATCTACCCAGCTGGTGATGACATCATAGAAGGCTACCAGGTTGGTCGAGCACAATCTACCCTTGGTGAATCCATGCTGACTATGACTCTTCATAATCTTCTTCTCTTCCAATTTCTTGGAGATAGCATCCAGAACAAACTGTTTCATCACCTTACCCGGGACAGAAGTGAGACTGTGAAGCAGTTGGAGACAGGCAAAACCTCCTAAAACTGAAAAAGTTTCTAATATATTGGTGGCTCTTCTGCTATTAAAAAAAAAAAATTTCATTCTCTTCCTCCCCTTATTCCAACTTGTTCTGCCTTCCCTGGAGATCCTTGGCCCTGGCATGTGTCACACTGTGACTGATTACTACGTGGGTGATGGTTACCATGGGGCAAAAGCTCTGTTGGAAGACGAAGGTCAAGGCAAGTATTCAGACTGGCCTGGGCAGCTTCTGAAATGATGAGGAGACTATTGCTTTGTGTCTGGTGAAGGCTGTGAAGACTAAATGAGTGCAGATCTAGCAATTTCCACATTTCTCTCTTTCTGCCCCAGTAAATTAGGTAAGCACTTCCACCTAGGTGTTCCTAGAGGCAGTTGAGAGCCAGCCCAGAGCAGTACTGCCTGTGAGGACCACGGGTTGCACTCTGAATTCTGTCATTACGAAGTATGAGGAAAGAGGGATAGGGATAAAGCAAGGCTCTGTCAGGGGACATTTTATCAGCTGATAAAGGACGAGTTATCTGGAGACTGGTTTATAAACTGCCTAAACTGTCCAAGTTTATTATTCCTCACTTTCAGGAATGAGGGCAGTTTGAAGTGTTTGCACAGTACAGCTGTCCAGCAGGGAATCAGTTTGGGCCTTTGGGCTTGAATCCCAGGCTAGAGCATTTTAAGGAGGAGATGCTGTTGGACGTAAAATTATAGCTCTCAGACAACCTTTGACAGCACGACAAAGTTTCTGGCCTACATTTTTCACATTTATATCATAGCTGATGTTAGAAAGATCCAATGTTGAAGAACCACTTGATTCTCACACACAAGATTTCATCAGTTATATCACTGGCACTCACAGCCTGCCTTCCAGATACTCCTAGCTTGTCTTCCCAAATCTATCTCCCATGGGTCTCTCACATACAAGACACCACTCTCAGAGAGAGGAGGAGAACCCATCCAAGAATAAGCAATGTTAAAGGTCACTGCTTTTCCAGGCCTTGATTCAGAAAACTGTCATTTACAGATTTTTCAGATTCATTTGAACTCCCTGAAGGAAACTTCAAGGAGACAAGATCTGGCAACGATAATAACAACCTACTGGTGGGCTTCAGTATGGACTTCCCACCTGCTTGCTCATCAGCCTTCTCAGATATCATGGGACCTGACAGCAAGGAGATCAGGTAAAACAACTGCTATCAGGGCTGCTAACGATGCTCTTTTCAGTGGCAGTTGGGGAGGCCTGCCTAAGCACTGACTTGTCAAAAAACCCCTCCTGCTTTGACAGTGGGTAGGTCCTGAACATGGGACTGGTGTCGTGGAACAGATGTTAACACTATCATGCTTGTGTTTGTCCCAGACCACAACCTATGCTGTTTCACCTGTCAGCAATGCTTCTTGTTCACATAACTTTTAATTTTAATGACTTTTTCTAATGAACTACAGTATACTAAGTACTGTTTCCAGTTACACCTGCATAAGGTATGCGTTAGCTGTAGCAAACAAAATAGCATTTTTAACAGAGAAGATTTCCAAACCAGTCTCCAAAACAATTACATTTAAGTCACAGAGGCCATGTTCCCTTCTTTACTGGTGTTACTTTAAAATGAAAGAAGACCTGATCCAAATGGTCTGAAAGTGGCTCAGAGATCTCCTTATTTACCTGAAGGTGTGTCCTGTGTGCAGAGGATGCCAGCCACTCCAGGGCTGGTTACACAGGTGTGTAACCAAGTACCCTGCAAAATTGTTTTGCCTTTTCTTGAAGGAAAGTATTTAATGGAGAGTTGCTATAGACATGATGTTCCAAGGGTAGAAGAAAATGCAAATACCTCTTAGTAGAATAAAGTTTGGATGCTGTGTAAAAGCACTTAATAAACAAAATACGTATATAAGATATTTTCTTTTCCCACAAACTCTGCTCTATTTAGAACAAAAACATCTCAGAAAAAGTTTATCTTAAAAACCTGGATGTTTCCTCATCTTCACTTACCTTTCCTTGATCCAGAGGACTGGATTCCCTCCACACAGCTTGTCTGTGTCAGACTCTGTTTAGGTGACATCTCTGAAACTAACTTCCATTCCAGGAGCTTTTAAAACTCTTTTAATCTTCCTTTGTGCTCTGGTTTCCAGGCTGTGTAAACAAAATGATTGATATACTGGAGTTTGGACTTCTATCAGTAACAGCTGGCTCTTATTGCCATTGTAGTCAATATTTATGGAGATTTTCAGCCATTTTGTTTCCTATCTTGTTACCATGTAGTGCAGTCTACAAGGAAAGGTGGTAAGTACTCCCAAATTCCCTTACTTAGATCCCTTAATTCACCTTAGAAATAGGTCAATATAAAATATCTTGAGAATATTATTATTATTATTGATCAATATTTATGCAAATAACTAATACTGAAAAATTCTTGAAGTAGTTATAATGTTTATTCTGGAGTATGGCTTCAACATGTTCTACAAATACTAGAATACTGTATTTATAATGAAAAAATTAAAAAATGGTCTTGAAAATAAATTATTCTAACAAGGCTAAAATAAACAAATAAAAAATGTTAATGGCAATTTCCATGGAAGAAAGGATTTTTCCTATTGCTACATCAATAGCGTGTAAGTCTGACACTTGATTCTGTGGTCAGCCATGCTCTCTGTGTTGGCAGGCACACCAAAGATTTTTGCCAAATAATCTAAAATGACACCTGAACATGCTGTATTCCTTCTAGTTCGCCATCAGTGTAGATAGAGAATGGCACAATTCAAGTTGCCTGTAGCAGGAACATGCCTGTCCTGGTTTTGGCTGGGACAGAGTTAATTTCCCCCCTAGTAGGTGGCATAGTTTTGGACTTAGGATGAGAATAATAACACACCAGTATTTTGGTTGTTGCTAGGTGATATTTACAGTAAGTCAAGGACTTCTTGGTTTCTCATACTGCCCCACCAGTGAGTAGGCTGGTGTATACAATAAGCAGGGAGGAAACATGGCTGGGACAGCCGACCCCAAAAGGCCAAGGGGATATTCCATACCATATAACATCATGCTCATCATATAACTTGAAGTCAGCTGTCCGAGCTGCTGTGACCGCTGCTTGGGAGCAATCTGGGCATCATTGGTCTGTAGGTAGTCAGTAATTGTGTTGTGAATTACTTTTTTCATATATCCTTTTATCATCATCATCATCACCACCACCATCATCCTGCTCAGTCAAGGAGCTTGGACTGGATGATCTTTTAAGGTCCCTTCCAACTCCTAACATCCTGTGATTCTGTGTATGATTATTTTCCTTTTCTGTCATATGAAACTGCTTTACCTCAACCCATGAGTTCTACCTTTTTATCTCCCCAGTTCTCTCCCCCATCCCACCTAGGTGTGTGTGAGCTGTGTGATTGTTTGAGCTACCAGCTGGGTCACGACATTGCCAAACTAAAATGTAAGTATATGTAATACATTTTTGTAGTAAGGCTACAAGAAAGGCTAGAAGACTACTTGTAGTAAGTAACTACAGTCCAATTTGAAGAAAGATTGCAACTGGGGGTTGTATTCCTTGCATTTTCTCACTCTCTTTCAAAACCCTGTCTTAAATTCCACTGTAAGGTCTAGAACATTAAACGAGCAATCAGAAATGAGTGTGAGCAAGAAATGAGCAAACTCAGGTTAGACGGTTTGTGATCAGTTTACAAGCAGTAATTAGGGGTGGTTTTTGACTGAATATTTTCAAATATGGAACAAAAGCCATGTTAACTGTATGTGAAGGATACGAGGCAAAGAAGGCTGCATAACACTTTGAAAGAACAAGTTACTTTGACTGGAGTGACTCATTAACACTGACAGTACCGGTATATGTGGCAATTCACACAGGGAGAATTAGCACCTGGGATTTGAATCTGCCTTTTTAGACATGTGGCTTCTGTGTCAAATCAGTATAATCTCTCACAGATGAATTATCTAATTGTTCTTGTAAGTTACTAAAGGTACAGAAGTACTATTGCTAGTTGCCAGAGGAAGGAAGATGAGAATTCAGAATTCCTTGTTCTAAACTGCTGCCATTTGTATCTTGGGAAGGTCTAGAAGAAAAGACCAGAAGTGATCTCTGGTGAAAAGGAATTTTTTTTTCATCATGATGCCCTCAGATGGCCAGTGACTGAGGATTTCTCCCATGACTGTCACCACAAATCCAATGGCAAGCAAGCTTATGGTTTTTTCAAGGCTTTTCTTGATCATTAGCAGATTAATAGTTTCTGTCTGTATTTTGCCAGCCCCAAATACTAGATGGGAATGAAAAGGAGCCTGTCTTTGACCAGATCATCTTGGCTTTGACCCCAGTCCACATTGCTACAGCAGCTCACAGATTTTCTTCCTGCTGAGCAGTAATAAAAGTATGGAATAAATATGGACACAGTTCATTTTCATAGCAGCCAGGAGAGAAAAGCGGCCACCCGATTCTCAGTATCAGTCTGTTTGGATGACACTTATGCTGACCGGTGTGATCACACAGGAACACATACAGATTGGTCTTGAATGTCTCCAGAGAAGGAGACTCCACAACCTCTCTGGGCAGCCTGTCCCAATGCTATGTCACCCCCATGGTGAGATAGTTTTTCCTTACATTCACAAGGAACTTCCTATGTTCCAGCTTGGAACCATTTCCTCTTGTTCTATCACTGTCCAACACCAAGAAGAGCCTGGATTCATCTTCCTGACACTCACCCTTTACATATTTATAGACATTAATGAGGTCACCCCTCAGTCTCCTCTTCTCCAAGCTGAAGAGACCCAGCTCCCTCAGCCTGTCCTCATAAGGAAGATGTTCCACTCCCTTAATCATCTTTGGTGGTCCTGCTCTGGACTCTCAAGGAGGTGTATTTCCTTCTGGAACCGAGGGGCCCAGAACTGGACACAATACTCCAGGTGAGCTCTCACCAGGCCAGAGTAGAGGGGGAGGAAGACCTCTCTTGACCCTGCTTTCCCTGGCAGAAGCAGGATGCCAACATCAGATGATGTCGCAGCCTGGGAGTGATCAGACACCTTACATTGGGAGGGAACTTCTTCCAGTGCTGCTGCTACTGCACTGTTAGTGGCTGCCGTTGCTCTTCAGCGAGGGACATCAGGGAAAGAAAAATGTACAGAGAAACATTATAGCTCACTGAAAGGGGTGAGATATAACCCAATGCAAAGCTGAGCAATAAGGTTGTTTGCAGCTAAAATGTGACTGATCCGCAGCTGCAAGTTCCTCATGCACAGTCAAATGATGTCTAGGTGGAAAATTCTGGAGCTGCGGTCTGTGGCAGGTTTTATACTCCATGAGTTATGGAAATTAATTACAAACAAGATTTGCAATTACTCTGGGGTGGAGAGGGAATCTCACATCGGGATTTTGACTTGCAAATAATCTAAAGTATCTCCCACCATAGGAGGACTAAATATTATCTTTCCAGGAATATATAATGATTTGTACTCATTAAAGGATTACAGGACACTGATGATATCTGGGTCCAATAAAAATAAATGAACAAAGCAAAAAGACATGCAAATGAAAAAAAAAAAGATCTGATATATCATGATGTAGAATTTAATCCAAATAAGGCTAGGAGTGGGTCCTTCATGGTGCTTCATCGACATTAAAAAATGTAGTTAAGGCGGTAAATGTACAACAGCTGGCAAATATTACATGCCAAGTCTTATTTTAGATTACTAAAGAGAAAACTGAGGCTTGTTAAACTGCTGCTGTAACTTCCATGGCAGCCAATTGGAGATTTTAGAACATCTTCTTCCTTCTGATGCTACTAAATTAGTACGCTTCATTAGGGAACCTGTGGTTTTGGAAATGGAATAAGTTGTTGGATTGGTGAAAACAAAGCAATCAGAAACTGGAGAAAGGCATGAAAGGACAGAGAAAGAGGCTTGAAAGCAGATCACTATGTAGCTCTTCTCATCTCTTGCACAGGCAGCGGAGTGTGACAGCTGGTTCAATAACCCCTGAAGAGTGTTAATCAAATTTCTTGCTTTTAAATAATATTTACCCTTCTGCTTACAAATTACATCCATTTTAGAAAGGCTAATTATAAAATCTTAAAGCCCTATAAAAGTTAAAACTTTTTAAAATTATTTTTTAAAACTGATCAACTGAAAATACATCTTGCAAAGAAAATAACAAAAATCTCATTTCTGTGGACTTTAGCATTTACTTTTTTCTCTTCTTTGCCAGCAGAAATATTTCAAAGAAATTAAGTTAGGACTGTATCCTCAGTCAGTTAAACAGAACACAATTTTTTAAAGACTAATGTAAATTTCTGCTAAGCAGTGTAGCCTAGACTGCAGAATCACTGAAGAAAGGAGACTAGGATAATTATAAATATGCCAAGCTGTGAAGTATCCATAAGAGTTGTTATTAGGTCTGGTTGCGTACAACCTCATTGATGTACCGAGTACAGGCATTGCATGTAGAAGTAATGAAGTTTCTCCTTTTTCTATGCAACCATTGTCATGTGTCCCCCATCTCAAGGAACCTTAGTGGGTGAAACCTCTGCCACTCTAAATGCGGAGTGTTCAGCACAGGTCAGGCTTTGTGGTCACTCGGCGGCAGTTGGGATTCACAGAGTTGGAAAAGACCTTTGAGATAATCGAGTCCAACTGTCCCTGTCCTCTTCTAACTCATATCCCCTAAACACCTCATCTACCTGTCTTTTAAATACATCCAGGGATGGTGACTCAACCACCTCCCTGGGCAGCCTGTGCCATAGCCCAACAACTCTTTTTCCTAATGTCTAATCTGAACCTTCCCCGGTGAAGTTTAAGGCCATTTCCCCCTCATTCTATCACTGTGAAGGTGTGGAAAGGTGGTGGCCAAGGGGCTCTGTGAGTCCCCTTGGTGGTTCTGGGATGCTTGCGTCCTCCATGCCTGGATACTGTCTGACTCTACTCCTGAGGGGTTCCTCACCCTCACCTGCTGGGTTTCTGAGCGGTTCATATCTCTATAGCTTTGTGTTGGTGCTCTGAGACAGAAAAATTTCATTTTTCAAGGAGTGAGCAGCAGTGCTCAGGGGGTTTTCCTGGAGTGCAGTTGACCTTGAAATTCTCCATCTCTCAGCCCGGTAGAGCTGGATTTTTCCCACCTACTTTTGGCATGAGCATGACTTTTGATTCAAAGGGTGATTAGACAGCAATATAGGGCTATTAAATGTACGTTATTATTTTAATTTATTTTAATTTATTTATTTTTATTACTTAATTATTATCTTTTAATATCTGACCAGACAGACTGTGTGCTTGATTGTGAATTTGGGAAATCTTGCAAAGACTTTTTAGAATGTGCTTGTAGGAAGGGGTATGTGTTTTCAGACACAAACACATGGCACATTTTTTCTTTTCCTTGTTATTTTTTTTTTTTTTTTTGGTTTGGTTTGGTTTTTTTTTTTTTTACAAAGCAATAAACTCCTAACTTTGGAAATATGGGCAGGAAATAACAAAATAAGATTGAATCTGAAGAACTGTGGGATGATACAACAGATGAAAAAATAATTCAAAACATATATATTCCACAAGAAAAGAGAAAAAGGTAATTCAAAAGCAGTAATATAGAGGAGACCTAAGGGTAGCATTAGACAGGAAATTACAAAGCTATTTCAAATGCAATGTAGTAATAACATATGTGGTATAACAATAATATTTTACCCATCTGACTGAAGATCTCAAATGATTCATGGGCTTCATACATTGTAATCATTTTGCCCATCACTGGAGAATATTAACCTTCAAGGTTTTTTTTCTTACATTTTGTACTTTTTCTATCCTTTAAGTATCTATGGTTATTTGTAATTGTGTTTTGCTGCTCAGGTCTCTGCTGCATGGGTGGTGGAGGTGGTGTCGGGACTCCCAGGGCTGTTCGAGGGATGAAGGCAGCAGCTGAGTTTCATTGAAGACACGGTGGTGTGTTCAGAGCAGCTGCTGGTTGCAATCGCCCATCGAGGGACCTCCCAGTCTTCCAGTCAGCCTGCACACAGCTGTTCAGGGAGCCCTGAGGGAGAGGGGGCTTTCCTTGGTGGAGGTTTTCAAGCAAATATTGGGTTGGTTTGGAGAGAAGGTGACTTGTGCCAGAACCTCATGGGTTTAGAGTTTGCAAACAGAGACAAGCTTTGAGCTATTTGAGCGCTTGGTTGATCTGTGAATATAACTCATTAATTATAAGCTTAACAGAGGATCCACTATTATGTGTTTTTATGGAGATGCAATCTAATTTGTCTTTTTTTGGGGTGGTAAACTCTTGCTGGGTGTGCTTATTCCTAATTCTATAGCCACACAGCACTCATTCTCTGCTACTTCCTGGCATTTCAGTTAAAGGCCCCTTTTAAATCCCTTGGTTTTCCACAGTCATTCATTTTATCCATGAAATTCAAATTATAAAAGCCAACGTTTGCATCTCCTTGTCACTCCATGATTTTATTAACTGTCCTGATTTAGCTTACATGCACAATGCACTGTACACGCAGAAAAAAAAAAAAACCCTACTCAGTTTCTACTGTGATTTTTTTTCCAAAATTCTTTACAAGCAGAGAGACTCGCTGTGAACAAGACAGTGAACATCATTCTTGAGTAAACACCCAGGGTTCAATGATAACAGCGGCATGCACACCCCAGCAATGGACAGTAGAAGCTGTCAAATGGTTAGTTCAAGGGAAAATGATTGCTCTGGCTCCCTGATGCTCTGTGCATCCGGGAAAAAATGTGAGAGGGAATATCTTCAAATACAGTTCCGAGTACTTATCGTTCCACTCCTGGTATGCCCCTCCGCATGTGCCCACGTACTAGTTTTCACTTATGTACTGGGGATTTTCCAGAAGTAGGTATTCCTACTGAAGTATTTAGATCCTGTGGCTGCAGGTACAGCTTTGGGTTTAGAAGTTGGAGAGAGCCCAGAGGCTTACAGCTTTTGTCAGTTCCTGCTCTGAATTGCTTTGGACGCTTGCTCCAGTTCCTGCAGCTTGTAGCTACAGTAACATTTTCATAGCTCAGGGACACGTTTCCCCACTGATCCTCTTCATCACTGGTGACTTTAGGGACTTTTATCAAATCTCCACCAACATCCTCTGTTCTCAGGCTGAACTTTGCTTGTCCTGATTCCTGACACAGAAGCCATTCCCTCTGATTGGGATCATATAGGTGACATTCCTCTGCATGTTTTCCAGATCTCCTACACCTTTTTAAGTATAGCAAATCAGGACTGAGCACACCATTCAAGAAACGGTAGCTGTATGGTTTTATACAGGGGACACATATAACTCAACAATGGGCTCTATGAAGGGGGAACCACCACCCTGTGCTGCTCACAAAGCAAATTGGCAGGTCCAACAAGGTGTTTAACCCACCTTCTTCTCACCATGCAGTTGTTCTGTGGGCGAAGAGAAGCCATTAGGGTCATTCATATAGATCCTGCTGAGTGACAATTGCCTCAAAGGAAAGTCAAAAGAAACAAGCATCTTATATACAAGAACAGAAGGGTCATGAGGGAAAACACTGCATATTTAAGAAAATTCTTTGAAACTTTGGTTTGTGTCATCAGAAAATTTCTGTTTCCTAAAACTCTCACAAGACCTCTTACTTGTAACATGTGGGGAGTAAGTACAAGAACGAAATTAATTCAGAAAATGAACTTGACATTGTCTTTATGCTTTCATCTGTGTATTTTTCTGTAGGCCACAAACAACAATAAATCATATATATTGGTTTTAGATGTCTTTTCCTTTAAGTTAACCCTTTTGGGTAAATAGTTACTGAATTTCAGTCCTGCCTATTATTTTGAAAATATTTTTTACCTGTAGTGCAATTTACAGTGTGGTTGTCCACTTCTGACACCACACGTGTTCATGTCAGGAGCTTACCTTTCCCCACCAAGGAGGAAATAAAGGCTTGGTGTAAAAGATTTTAGCTGTGCTTTCCACAAAAAAAACCAAATGCATTTAACCAGAGCAGAGAACACTAGGTTGTGTGGATGTTACCATATTCAAAAAACTTTCCAGCATCCCAGGCTGCTATGTTTTTCCTGATATGTTGCACATGAAAGCTGGATCAAGCTGGCATTTGTCTCCATCATTCCTTTTTCCTGCATTGTAGACATACCCTCAGCCTATTTTTTTCCCCTAATCCTTATGGCCAGCAGCAATTCAGAAGAAGTGATTCATTTGAACATCTGATCCTAAGATATAGTGCTGGATCCCATTGAAGATTGTGTTCCTCAGGGCTATAATGTTTCCCAAGATTGCAGTACATAAGCATTGACTCTTCTCCAGTTCCCTGGTGACTTTGGATGTGTTCAGCAAAACTGCCAATCCTTTGTTTTTCTAGTCTTCGTGTAGAGTAGAATACCTTTGGAATTGTACTTAGCAGTGGCTATAGGTGGCAGTTTGATGGTAGAAAAGCTGTCGTCATTTTAGCAGTTCAACAGAGCTTGCCCTTTCTGTTATCAAAACTGTAAATAGAAGCAGAAGAATGTCAGTAATACATGTCTTTAACCAACTCTTGGCTTAAAATGACATGATTACTTAAAAACACTGTATAAAAACATTAGCTAATGAAATATTAGCGAGCAGTGCACAGTGAAGTGCTTTGGAGTGCTTTGGAGTTTGGACAGGTTACAGGAAAGCTCTAACATGGACTGTACATATATAAGTGGGAAACCAGATTTTGAATTCTCCTGCTCAGCTGCCTTAACTCTGGATGCCTGAACACTACTGAGTGATGTTTTTTTGGTTTTTGTTTTTTTTTTTTTTACTCCAAAGTTCCCCAGGGGCTTTCTGTGCAAATGCAAACCAGCTTGGTGTCTGTCTCACGACTGAGTAATTAGTAATCATGTATAGAGATACCTAATGGCATATCTGTGCCGAGTGCTCCCAGGGGAGCACCCCTACTGCCAATCCATCTGTTACGTGAGATGGGAGCATGGGGGAAGAAGGCAGGAGCGCATTTGTATCTTTCTTCTTGAAACTGTTTCCCTGGGGGGTTGGGGGGGGTGGGGGGGAAGAGAAGTAATAATCTGTGCAACACAGTGTGTGACAAACCATAAGGATCAGAAATCATTTCTTCCTTGTTTCCTCCACTCTGGGTGATTTTCCTGGTCAATAGGCTCAAGACAATTCTTGCTGACAGCTCATTTCCCTCCTTCATCACTTCTTTTCCCATGCCCTGCCCTGCTACTGTCCATTGCAGTCCAATTCTTTTCCTCACCTACTTCCTTATTACTGCTCTTTCGTTCATCAATTCTCCATGGTCAGGCCACCGTTTCTACCTTGTCTTCATACCCAGAGCGTTTAAGCAGTCGCATCTCAGTTAACACACAGGTCTCACACCCAGGGCCATGGGAGCGGTCCCTTTATGGTGCATTTGGGTACGGAACCTCAAGCTGGTGAAGTCAGGGGAGAAACTACAGACCAAGTTCTAATAAAACTCTACTGACCATGGGCAATGGGATTTGTCAGGGTTTGTAACATAGCAAATTAATGATTTTCTTAGGTATTTCAAAAAGTACAACCTACATCTTATCCGTCTACTAAATCACAGAATCATAGAATCATTGAATCACTTAGGTTGGAAAGACCTTTAAGATCACAGAGTTCAGCCACAGCTTAACCCTGGCTAGTCCACCTTAGGTCGTGACCTCAAGCACATCTATTCACCTTTTAAATGCCTCCAGGGATGGTGACTCCAACACTTCCCTGGGCAGTCCGTTTCAATACTTGACAACAGTAAAGAAATTTTTTCTGATGTCTAACCTAAATCTCCCCTAGTGTAGTTTGTAACCATTTCCTCTCATCTTATTGATGAGAGAGGAGACTGACCCCTACCTCTCTAGACCCTCCTTGCAGGTATTTGTAGAGAGCAATAAGGTCGCCCCTCAGCCTCCTTTTCTCAAGACTAAAAATCCCCAGCTCCCTCAGCTGCTCCTCATAGGACTTGTGCTCCAGACGCTTCACCAGCTTCGGCACCCTTCTCTGGACACACTCCAGCATCTCCCCATCACCTCAATTCAAGTCTCTCCTTCATACTAAGCAAGCAGAAAGATTTCTGAATACAAATGAGTTGAAAAATTCTTTAACATAGGGAGAACATGCATTTTCCCTTGAGCTTATCTGGGCAACAGCCATAGCTGGGTTTTAAAAGCTTGCATGTGAAAAAATAAAAAGGGATTGAATTCCCTATTGACCTAATTATGCACAGAAACTGTATCTGCTTAAGCTATTGGGAAAGCTGGCCATTCACATCTTCCTCAAAAACATTTCAAGAAGATAACACTTTTTAATGCAGTTCTCAGGATAGCTAGTGAAAAGGAGTACTCAAATCATGCTGATTTAAGTAATGTTTGCCACATAGCAATAGTTGTTATGACTTTTTCCATGATGGCAAAAACCTATCTGAAGTACTTTAGAAAGAAAATGTGTTCCAGACTTTCCTTGTTGCTCACTTCTGCATTTTAATCCATTGAGTCATCCCAAATGGTATCAGGCTGCATTTCTGTAATTTCCAAAACTTTTAACAACATATGTGCCCAGTACAGATCAGCCAAATGGAATTCAGTGATAGGTGGCAGGACAAGATGACCCACTACAGATTTGTGCTGAGATTAGAAAAACTGAGGATGTGCAATGAATTTCTGTACAAGGACAGAAACACAAAATACTAACTCCTCCATTAAGTGCTGATGTTTTAAAAGAATACATAAAAGGACATCTTCAAATCTATTTTTTAATTAACAACACTCTTTGAAAGAATGTAAGAAAAGAAGAACTGATTTTCATAGAATCACAGATGGGTTTGGGCTGGAAGGGACCTCAAATGCCACCTAGTTCCAACTGCCTGCCATGGGCAGGGACACCCTCCACTAGATCAGGTCACCCAAAGCCCCATCCAACCTGGCCTTGAACACTGTCAGGGAGGGACCACCCACAGCTTCTCTGGGAAACCTGTGCTAGGGCCTCACCACCCTCACAGGGAAGATTTTTTTCCTAATATCTAATCAAAACATTCCCTCCTTCAGCTTAAAGCCATTACCCCTTGTCACTACATACCCTTGTAGACAGCCCTTCTCCAGCTTTTTTTCAGTCCCCTGCATCTTTGAGGGGTAAGGTAACCCAAGGTGTATGTGGCTGCTCCCTTGGAGTCTGTGAAGGCTGCTTCCTTGGCTAGTGCATCCTAGCAGAAGCAGAGCCTGTTTTCTTCCCAAACATCTGCCCTCGAGGATGTTTTTGTTTGTGCCTGCCCCAGTAATGAGTGACCTGGGGGCTTTCAGCACAATCCAAGTCCGAGATGGTGTGGAACAGACTTCTCCTCCCACCTTGTCCTCCCCCGATCGGAGCACCGAGGGATCTGATGGCCTTGGTGGTGGCATGGGGATACCTGGGGGCTGTGTTTCCCTGCCCTCTTTGGCCAGCAGCAGCAGCAGCAGGAAATGGCTCAGCCCCTGTCCTGAAGCAGGAGCTCGCTCTGAAAGATGTAGGAGGAAGCAGAGGAGGCTGTACTGCACAGCTCAGCACTACAAGGCACAAAGGCTCTGGCGTGGGCACATGGCACAGCAGAGCTATGCTAGTGCTTGTGCAAGCTGCTCCTGGCTCTGAGCAAGGGATTGCACTCATGCTGCTGGTGAAGAAGGGTGTCCCAAGCCTGGAGGGGGTTGAAGAGAAAATTCACCTCTCTGGGGCACTGGCACAACTGGTCCAATGTGGTGCTGCTTGGGACTGGACAGACATTTTGCAGTATCTGTTCTCAACCCCAAACATGGCAACAAATCTGAGAGCTCAACAGCACTCAGCACACTGTCTCCTTGTTTAGCCAAGTCTTTCCCTAAACAAGCTGGCTTTAGGAAAATATTTGAGGGAACTTCTGCCATTTAGCTGGGTTTCGATGGTGTCAACTTTGTTTAAATGTAAGGGTATCATAAAGAGAGCATTGAAGAGGGAAGCAATGCTGGGCAGAGATCTGGTGGCCGAGAGGCACAGGGTTTGTTTCAAGAACACCAGACAGGGAGGGAAACACAGCAGTGCTGCTGCCTGTTTATCCCCTTACAACTGCAGTCACGTCGCTGTGTTTCCTTTCTGTTGGTTTTGCTGCTTCCCCTCTAAACGTCTTGCGTCATCCTGGCTGTTTTCCCGAGCTTGTGGCTCAGCTGGCCGTGGAGTCCTCCCATTCCCCTTAATGCGAGGGCATTAAATCACGTTGCCATGGGAAAAGCTGTTGGTTACCTGTTGCACCAGGCTCCACAGCTGGGGAGGTAGGAGAAACCTTATCGGTTAAATCAACATGACAAGAGCGTGAACTTTTGTGATATTCATGTTGTGGTGGAAAAAGAAAATAATTTTAAAAGGCATATTTTTGGCTGCTTTGAATGCACTTGAACTGGGCAGTGCCCATACCACAGCTCTGACTAACCTGCTTGGCACGGCCGGGATCCCCAGGCTTCTCCTTGGAGGTAAAGCACAGCACTGCATATTGCATCTCTCAAAGCAGAGGTGCTGGAGAGGGGGACTCCCCGATGGCAAAGGCGAGGCGCCTCATCGAAGCCTCCGCTTACCCCACGATTCTCTCTGCGATGCTGACAGCCCGGCTGAAGCCCTGCAGCTCTCCCTGCCCCCGCTGCCACAGCTGAGTGGGGAGCGCAGGCGGGGAGAGATGTTGGGTGCAGGAGCTCTGATCCTGCTGCAGTTTTACCGTGGAAATTGACTTCATGCGATTAATAAGAACAGGAAATACTTCTTGTTTTCTCTCAGGAGGGGAACGTTAAGTAATGGCTTTATCTTAATTTGTCAGGCTTTGCCCTAGGGACCAAAATTAAATGCTGGAAGCCAGCAGAGGGCTCAAGAACTGAAACTCCGATAAATAAAAAAGAATTCATTTTAATTAGTTTTCCAGCTGAAAAATAATGAAGTTCTACATGCCAAAAAGCTGTAATGGAGTAATGGAAAGGCCTGTGCTTATACAATAGGACCTGATTGCAATCTCAGAGCTCCATTTGTATTCGTTTGCAGCGTGAAACAAAGGAAGGTGTTTGGATTCTCTCTCTTTATATAAAGCCTCTGCTCCAGCACTCTGGGCTGGTCTTCAACCAGACTTCCCACAGTCCTGCTGCCAAATCTACAAAATTTTCCTGGCTGACATTCAGGAAAGTACTGCTCGGGCTCTAGGATGGAAAGTTTAAAGACTTTGCCTGGATACACTGAAACATATACAAACAGTGCTTGACGTATGGCGTTGATTCATCCTGCACAGGCTGTCCCGGCTGTATCCCCGGGGGGGAGAGAATTGTAAAGCTCCCTAAAATCACATCAGTCGCTAGCGCTAGATGTTTGTTAGCCATAGGAATCCTCTTAAGCACTCGTGGAGACACTTCTCCTTGGGGGATTGGCAGCCTGTAGATGGACTTCAGTATTCTTCAGATGCAGGGTGGGTTTAGCCTGGGATAAACAGCTCAGATTCCTTAGGACAAAAAATAAAGTCCTACCGTCAAAGCTGCAATTAGTCACTAAGTGACTAAGAGGCTCTCCTGACTGTTGGAGGAGTGATAGAGGTTTAGATGCTCAGGGCTACTGTAACGTATTGAGGAGGGCTCGCACAGCTTGAGTTGCAAGCTGGTGTTTACTTACTGCATTGGAAAGAAAGAGAGAAAGAGAGAAAGAAAGAGAGAAAGAAAGAGAGAAAGAAAGAGAGAAAGAAAGAGAGAAAGAAAGAAAGAGAGAAAGAAAGAGAGAAAGAAAGAGAGAAAGAAAGAGAGAAAGAAAGAGAGAAAGAGAGAGAGAAAGAAAGAGAGAAAGAAAGAGAGAAAGANGAAAGAAAGAAAGAAAGAAAGAAAGAAAGAAAGAAAGAAAGAAAGAAAGAAAGAAAGAAAGAAAGAAAGAAAGAAAGAAAGAAAGAAAGAAAGAAAGAAAGAAAGAAAGAAAGAAAGAAAGAAAGAAAGAAAGAAAGAAAGAAAGAAAGAAAGAAAGAAAGAAAGAAAGAAAGAAAGAAAGAAAGAAAGAAAGAAAGAAAGAAAGAAAGAAAGAAAGAAAGAAAGAAAGAAAGAAAGAAAGAAAGAAAGAAAGAAAGAAAGAAAGAAAGAAAAGATCTCAGCTCAGAGAAAGGTGGAATAGGAAATGTGTCACTGCCAAGAGCAGCCTAAGGGGTATCTGTCTTGTTTATAGAATCGCATTGTGCCTGCGAAGGTGATTACCAGCTGGGCAAACATGCCCCCGACTGCCCAGCAGTCACTTCTACGAAGCAGGATTTGGAGGCTGTTTCTGGGGTCACCCTGCTGTGCCGGTGTCCAGCGAAGAGCTGGGCAGCAGAACAGGGATGCCCGAGGCTGTCCTGGAAGGGGTGGCATGGGGCTGTTGCAGCCCCTGCGACGCAGCCACCTCTGCAGAGGACGCGTAGCACACCAAGCCCTTTGCTGAGGAGCCAGCTGCAGGCTCCGGCATGCATTCCTCCGAGCCAGGATGGGTTTGGTTCCTGCCACATGTCTCAGCTTTTCTGTTTGCTCCTCCATAAACAGCCTGAACATATAAGGGCAAGCATTTACCCTTTGCTCATCATTGCTTCAATCCACCTTTTGCTTGCAGCGAGCAGAACTGTTACATTTTTCCCCATTCTAAGAGCACCTGTACTCTCTACAGTCAAAAATGACACTGAAAAGAGCTGCAATCGTCTTAAAGCAAGACACCACGAGAAAGCACAATGTACAGTATTGTACATGCTTGGGGTTTGAAATATTAGTTAGCAAAAAAAGCATCAGACTGCCTTAAAATCAAGGCAGTATTTGCTGCCTGGCATTTTCAGGCTAAGGGTCAAGTTGCCAGACCTCTCTGGTGGCTGGGAACACTCTTTAGGGTGAGGTCAGGGGATTTCTGGACAAACTGTGTAGTTCTGGAGGCTAGATCTCCCCAGATATCAACAAACATTAAAACAAACAAACAAACAAAAATATCCAGCATTGGAGCACTAATGAACAACCACCCATTTCCAGTTTGTTAGGAGTCAGTTTGGATTGACTTTCTCATTAGCAATCTATGATGGAGAACAAAATCCTTCATTGTATCACATATATTTGCCATATTGCCCATCCTGAGAGTCACAAGCACAAAGCAAATAACTTTATTCATAAAGTCAAAGGAGATGAGACATTCATTTGTGTTTTTACTTAGTTACATTTAGGTGGAGCATTGTATCTATTTCTTGTGCAATATTGTTTGCAAGCAATGGCTGGTACATGAGTTTTGGTTAAGTACAATTAGTTCACAAAATTAAAAATATGAAAATAAAAGACACACATTTTTTGAGGGTAGAATTGACCCTCAGATTACCCTACATAACACAGTGCATTTCATGTTCCAAGAAGATGCTGGAGTCTTCCCACCAACATCTTCTGGGTCAATGTGAGGACCATCACTAAAGCAGCTCCAGGACCATGTGCTGAGGAACTGCTTTTCTGGAGTGAAGTAGCCTTCTGATACTTTGAGAATTAGAAGGGGTGTTTCTTTGCATCAATCACAATCTGATGTCTCAATAACCTTATTTGCACCTAAGTAGCCTTTCCCTCTGTCAGCAGGATGTCATGGATTCAAGGTCCCATGGCATACATTCCTGAACCTCAGTGTTTTAGAATGTGCCATGAACTCTAACCATTTACTGTTTTCAAATACGATGTTAAAATGTTGAGACAATGAGCACCATAAAAAATTCACAAAACATATTTTACAGAAGGAAAGAAAAAAAAACCTGCCAAAAACACAGGAAGGTCTTGCAAATGCTTGAATTTGTAACTACTATTCAAATTTAACAATAGAGTCTGTGAGAATGACATGCCCAGTATAACTGCTATTAGGAGTATCAGATACAGAAAGGAAAATTCACTGCTGAGTGAGAGAACTATCCTAATAATTTTCAGCATGTCAGAGGATTCATTCCAGTGTTCAGTTTTGACCATCAGTGCTTGAGATCTGCAAGAATCACATCTTATCTTCTGGCCTAACAACAATGAACATAGTTTTCTTATTACTCAGACCTGTATCATACAGGACTATGCCCATTCAAAGTCATTTGAGAGAGACCAATGTAACTGAAAGGACAAAAAAGTCCACTGTATTTGTGGCTGTAACCAGAGCATACTTATTGCCTTAATGCTGAGTATTCTTACAGTCTTACTATCATCATTTGCAATCTGCTTGCTCTCTGTGTGTTTAAATTGTGAATGACTTTGTACTTTCACTTAGTATGTTTTCACACTTTGCAAAATCTTCAGTTTCTTGGTGTTTCACTATCAGAAAAAAATTACAATATAAAGCTGAAAAAACCCAAACCAAACACCGAACCACCTCACACAACCTTATTTAGGTTGGTATTTTTAAAAGTTAATTTTCTAATTTTGGGTCCTTGTTCCTAGATTCACAGTTCTGCCTCTTGTTCTGCTGTTGCACCCTGTGTTATCAGGACTCATCCTCCTTCTTCTAGACACTGAGCAGAGGTGGCAAGACTAGGAGTGCACTTGCCCTGAGATCCTTGTAGAACGGAGAGAGGTGAAGAGTGTGCTGGAGAGCTAATGTTTTTCTCCTAGCAAGAATCTGAACAAGTCCTCTCCATTGTCTTCAAGCATAAAATGGATGTGATAGAGTTTGTGAGATTTATGTCATCCAAATTGCTGTTACCAATAGATAACCATTGTGAGATCAGAAGTTACGATTCTCAGAGTATTTTAATATTAGGAAATTTGACATTGATGTGTAAGACAAAATTTCTTAAAATTATGAGCAAAATAATGTTTTGGATCACAGGTTCTTGGTATATTTTTTTAAAAAATCTCGTTTACTTTTGACCTAGAAAAGAATCTGTCTTCAAAATATGCAAACCAAATAACCTATTTTGAAAGAGGAAATTTGGCTCATCTTCAAGTTTTCCTTTTCTTTAAAATTATTTGATTTAAACCCATCATTTTTTGAAATGTTATCCTATAGAAACTAAATTATCTGTTTGGAAAAGTTCATTTGAAGTCTTTCAGCCTGTGTTATGTAGGAGATTATGGTTTACTCTATGGACAGTTATAAGAAAACCATGTCAGAGCCTGATAAATTCATGCTGCTGTAAATAAATTTTCAATCCATGGAAAGATAATCTTTTGGGAAAGGATGTAAAGGGATCAAAACCTACAACTCTACTTCAGTGTCTGTAGGTTGCGCTGTTTGTCTAAGTCTAGCTGATCTGTGTCATTTGGGCTGTACATCACCAGGGCCTTTCTGGCTTGCCATCCATCTGGTGACAAGCAGCTATCGAACACTTTTCCAATAAATTAACAGGTTGCCTCCATGAACCTATAACCTTCTGCCCAATTAACTTATTTTGGGCGGTTTATTTGAAAGGATTGGATGTGTTTCCAGGTGGCACAAATGGTCTTTGTGGCATGTGTAAGCAGGACCATGGGCTGGATGGGTAGAAATAGTAGGGTATGGCCAGAATTTGGGCTCACATACCTCATGAGAGTTCCCAGGTCAGTGTTTCTGAGAGTGGTCTGTCTGAGACATCACGAGAGGCATGTGAACTGCCCAGCCTTACACATTTAGCATCAGAAAGCTACTTCTCAAATTTTCCTGATATTCAAAGTAAGAACATCCACAAAACAAACCAGAACAAAAAGAATAATGTTTTGATGCATATGCTACTTTCTGTTATTTTTTTCATTTCTGGAAGAAAAACAGTTAGATAAAGCCCAAGGACTAGACTCCTTTGATAACACCCACATTTCTTCCATGCAATGTATTTAATTGAAAATATCCTAATGGATATTCACAAAGGGTCAGAGTAAATAAACCATGGAATAAATTTCTGGGGCAGGCTTCTCATCATTAGTTGCCTGTAAATCAAGGAAACATTTCTTGCTAAAAGATATATGAACTTTTGTCTGCAATTTATGAGTTTCGGTGCAAGAATTACTCGGTAAAATTTGATGGCCTACGTTATGCAGGTCAGATTAAATGATCACAATGACTCTTGACCTTTCCAGCTATTAATCTTTCATGAGAGAAAAACCATAAAAGACAGATGAACTGTAATAAAAAGGAACTGGAGTCTCTGGAGGACTATTGAAAAGATCTGTTGAATTAGCCAATGCAAGAGAAAGACCTTTTTCTGATAGAAAAGCTTTAAAACCTCTGGAGTTGCCCAGATTATTTTTCATTTTGATGAGAGTAGAAATTGCATTTTGGTTTAAAAAAGTTGTTTGTAAACATCCTTAGTGTTTCTGTCCATTTGGGGTGTGGTCAGAAAGGGGAGGAGATTTAATTAAATTTAATTTAAAATGGGACCATGGATTTTCACACATTTAGAAGAAGTTTAGCACTCAAAAAGCCTTTGGGAGAAGAGTGAATAGTGTCTCCTCTGGTGTGGCCAGGATTTATAGCCCCACTTAAACCAGACGCACTCCCTTTGGCTTCTCCATCTCCATCTGGCATGCTCAAGGTTGGGGCTTGTGCAGGAGGTGCAATGGCAGCTCCATCTGGGAGTAGGACCCGAGCAATTTGCCCAGGTGCAAAATTCTGCCAGGAAGGCACCATGTCATGCTTGGAGAAGGCTCTGTCAGGAGGCTTTTGTCCCGATCACTGTGAACTGAAGGGGATGGTGGAATCTGAGGGGATGCCAGGAGTCCTGTAAGCCATGCCTGATGGAAGGAAGGACTCCTTGAAAGCATCCAGCACAGGGCAACCAAGATGATGAAGGGAGTGGACCATCTTCCTTATGAGGAAAGGCTGAGGGAGCTGGGTCACCTTAGCTTGGAGAAGAGAAGACTGAGGGGTGACCTCATTAATGTTTATAAATATGTTAAGGGTGAGTGTCAGGAAGATGGAGCCAGGCTCTTCTCAGTGTTGGCCAGTGATAGGACAAGGGGAAATGGTTCCAAGCTGGAATATAGAAAAGTTTTATCTGAATATAAGGAAGAACTTTTCACCATGAGGGTGACAGATCACTGGAACAGGCTGCCCAGTGAGGTTGTGGAGTCTCCTTCTCTGGAGACATTCAAGACCAATCTGGACACGTTCCTGGGTGATTTAATCTAGGTGTTCCTGCTTGGGCAGGGGTGTTGGACTAGATGATCTTTCAAGGTACCTTCCAACTCCTGACATTCTGTGATTCTGTGTTTCTATGAAGGAAGGAGTCTGACCTCAGGGGCTGGAACTAGGAATTGGAAAAACTTTCCAGTGATATATGTGACTTCCTATGGGAGGAATCTGGATGTTGATGGACTAAAAAAGCTTCCTTCTGTTTAAGCCAAGTCTTAGCCAGCAAGACCATGTATCCCTGTTGGAGGTGGACTGAGAAAGATGATTATGACACTGAGGCAAATGGAAGATATGTGAGATGTCTTTTTAAGAGACCAGAGCTTTTCTTCTTAGAAAGTGCTGAGCATCAAGACTGCCAGGGACAGAAGAGGTCAAGAGAGGTACTTCTCCCCCTCTATTCTGCCCTGGTGAGACCGCACCTGCAATATTGTGTCCAGTTCTGGGTCCCTCAGTTCATCTGCAATTTTGTGTATTTTTAAAAGTGCTATGAAATACTAGGAAAAAGTAATTCCATTTCCCTGTGAAATGAAAGCAACTCAAAGAGACTGAAAAATAATGTGATAGTCCCTTCTTGTGATTGTTTTCAAGGAAGAGGTACAGCATCATGTGCATTTAACAACATACGTTAGTGTTGGCAGAATGAATTGCTGCGAGGGCTAAGAAAGGTTAGAAAGATGAAAGTAGATTAAGCTAGATTAGAAATCTAGACCAGTGGAGAAAGGAAAAATAGAAATAAATCAAACTGTTTAGTTGCCAGAGTACACAGGATATCTATCCCCAACCGCTAGGATGTTTTAGCCCTTAGAAATTTTCCTGATATCTGCAGTTAGGGATTTATTAAGTTGCTGCCATTGCTACTTTCAATTGTTTTTCTCTGACTAAAACTGCACTATAATTTGAATGCATATATTGGAATCTCGAAGAGGGCATAGTATGTTCTAGCACCTGCAGAAAAACAGTGACTGTCTCCCTAGAAATTATCTACTAACACCTGTCTCTTGGGAGTAATTTCCATAATCGCACGGAACTTTATAACCCTATTTATACTCCTTCTGGAGTGATAATTTAAATTCCTGTGTGTACTAGTATCTTGCAGATAAGTACTATGTCCTGAGCTGGTGCAAGTGGCAGGAGTGAAACTGCAGCAGCTGGTTGTCACTGAGGATTTGATTTGACAATCAGATACACAATTTGCCAAAATACTATGGTGAGAGAAGAATGCAGGTCATCACCTCTGAGCTCACTCTTTACGGCTGATAAAGAGCTGGAAGAGATTTTCTTTACAAACATCCTACCACTGGCCAGAGAGCAGAAAGGGACAGCTCATGATGCAGTCCCAATACCAGCAGCTCAGGCCCTCGCAAACCCAAGGCTGTAATCGACTGCTTTATAACATATGTTGGTTAGAAGAACAGAAACATTCTTCCTATCCAGTTCTTCTTGTGGTCCCCAACCACATCATTCCCACCTTAATTTGTATTATATGCATAAAGGAATCTGGTGTTTATATTAATATCTGTGCATTTTTCAGTTATTACATAAATGGGCCTTCCCTAGTGAGCAGTGGTTAAGGTGTTCTGCTGGCTCACAGGTTGAGCTTTTCCCACGGGGATATTTAAATTAGGAGAAAGGAGAAGACGATGTTAGTGACTGCCTGATTGCAGCTCAGTCCCAGCTACAAGTGCACTCTGGCAAGGGCTCAACTCCTTGCTGCAGCTCCCGTTCCTCCTCCCTGGGTAACTGGCTCACTCTTGCCAGCTGAGTCAAGGTGTAGGAAAGGTTAGTGAAGGCTGCCAGCTGGACTAGTAGGAAAAAAACACTTGGGCTTGAGTTTTACAACAAATAGCAAAGTGGTTGATCTCAGATGGCCTGTTTTATTGTCCTTGGATAAAAGTTTTCATTGTAGTCTCAACTGCTGCACTTCTGTATGCTTATTTGTCAAGGTTTGAATCTCTGTTGTTCTGAAACAGAACTGATTTGGACAAGTGGATGGTGAGATTGGGGGAAAAAAAATCAAATAATAACTTGAGGGTGAAGGGAAAGAAGAAAGACTTTGTCCACGGTTTTATTTCAAGTTAGAGGTTGTCTAAATAAAGCACATGACAAAGAGTGGTAAAAGACTGTCGGTGTAATTTTTCAGTTGGGTGGGATATCTGTGAAGGACTTGTGACAAGGCTCACTCCTCAGAATACTTTTCATAACAAGGTGAAGGCTGTGGCATTTCATTTATAATCCATCTCCAGTGATTTGTCTTTCTCCTCTGAAAGTAAGCAAAGAGAAAGCTTACTTTCAGACAGGCCTGTATGAATCTTATCTTGGTTAGCATCAGCAAACAAACCCATGGCTTTTCCAGCTAAAACACAGAAGTCTTTATTCCTTATGCTGAAGAATTGCTAAATTCATATTTTTTTTCCAGGCCTACATCCTCTGTTGTGTGGGAGAAGGAGCAGTTACACACACACATGTACCAGAGAACCAAAATTACTGAAACATGATCCGTATTCATCAGAAACCCTACATTAGTTGCCTCTTTTTGGTATAGGAGCATGTTTTATAGCGGGCAGAGGCTGAGTACTTACAACAGAATTCATAAACTCTACATTAGTCTTCAAGACTGGCATGATGCTGTTGAAACTGAACACATTATGCAGCCAAAAGATCTTCCTTTACCTTGCAGAAAATAAATCATGTGTAGATGGTCTTCTCATGTGTTTATACAATGTTTTGCACATGCAGCATTTGAGACGATAAACTATATTGCTCCAAAGCTGACACAAGTATTTAGAGATCTTACGGAGTTATTGCCTTTGGAAAGTCGGGTACCTCCCAGTGGCAACCCAATTTGTTTGCAAAGAATGCCCAAGGCGTCCTGCTGTCCCGAAGTAAGAAACAGGAGGGCCGGTTTTCTCTCTTTACAGTGACTAGCTGCTCTAAAAGAAACTTTTTCTGGTCTTTTCCTCCATGCCACACTCTCTGGTCCTAACTAATTCTAGTGTATAGACATAGCTTTTGAACATACATTGTTCCAGGAGTTGATGTCAATGCTTGCCCTGCAGAAGCCTGTAACCAAGCTTCTTTCCCATCAGTAGTTTGCATTTATTGAGAGCTTTTTTTATTCTGATGGGTGTTTCCCAGAGTCCAAGGCAGAAATATGTTCAGGATCTTATCAATGTCATCAGATAGATAGTTAAAACAAAGAACCTCAGACAGCTTTTTCTGTGCAGCTATAATCTGTAGGTGGACACATATGCTTGAGAATTATATTAGGGGTCAAATCTGCAGATGAATATATAGAAGAAAACTCACTTTTCAGGATTCAGCCCAATAATAAATAACAGTAACAAATAACAGTAAAACATAACTTTATCTTGTACTTCTAACAATTGACATTTTCATCATATTATTCGAGGTTCGCTTAAATGAACTACACTTTCTCTTCTTCTCTTGAGAAATGTTTAAGGCAAATAGGTAGTACTTTATACCTGCTGTTGCTACTCCTTCTGTTTGCTTTCCTTTTTCTTTCTGTGCCACTGCCTTCTACTTGTGCCAGGCTCTAATCTGAACCTTACTAATCGTTCTTTTTTCCTGCCACACAATATAATAGTATTGGACATGGAAATTTCAACACATAAATCTCTCCTGCTTTATTTTGGTGTGGTCAGTTCTCTCTTGGTTTTTCAGCATTAGGTCTTTTATAGTGTCTTTTCAAATGAACCCCTGGGGTACATTTCCTGTTTTCCTGTTTTCTCGCACAGTCTTTGCTTTAAATTCTTCCTATTCCTTTCCACTGGCTTCACCTATATCTGCAGCTCTATTCTTACTAGAAGTGAGCTTTGACTCTCTTCTCACTAGTGCTATGGTACAAAAAAAATATTAATCATGTCCGATGGTTGCATAAATCAGTGGTTTGATTCAGTTTGGCAACATGCTGATCTCTAGGTTCTTCACTACGTGTGTAAAAACCTGCTTTTCTGAGCAAATATTTTTTCAGTTGATTTTTTTTAAGAACATCTTAAGGACATACAGGTTTTCCCTCCTGCTACAGCCTCCAGCTAAGATGTGACAGCTCTGTATTTTTTTATCTTTCTTTTCAATTCCACTACAATTTCACAGTTTTGTAATCTAGAGCATATTCAGAAAGCTAACATTACCCTTTTTCCATTCCATTTGCTCAAGCCAGGAATCTTACATGCCATGCTGTATTTTTCCCTTTCTGTCCTATTTTCAATTGCCAAGCATCCCAAAAGAACCCACTTGTCTCACCCCACTGATCAAAGGCAAGTGAGAAAAAAAAGCACTAAGAGTAAGAAACATCAAGTCTTTATTGCTGGCTTTATCCTTCCCCTAAGAAAGGCCAGTCTGTAGGGAGAGCTGGTAACTTTGTGGGAGATAATCATACAAGGCTAAGACAGCACTTTTCTCATCAACTTAGGCTGTTACATCCACAATAACAGTACTGCTGCTACCTCCTTGCCCTCTCTCAAAGGGCACATCTTGAAGGTAGTTCTCAAAGTCTCTGCACCAGCACTGCATAAAGCTTGAAGAACATAAAAGCTTGTCACCCTTACAACCTCTCTTGGTTTGGAGACAACCATGCACCCTCAAGCAATCATTTCAGTAGATTTTACAGTTACCACTTCTATTGTCAATGTTACTCCAAACTCTCCTCTCTGATCGATCTGTTTTACTAAGGTTTCTGGGGCCTTGCTACATCTCATACGCAGAGATGCAATTCCCAGTTCTTCAGAAAGAAAACTGCATTCCAGCTAAATTTTGCTTGGCAGAATTACAGCTTTATTATTATTTTTTAATTCATTTTGTTCTATTGTCTTTTACATGTGTTGCAGTAACCTTCTTAAGCTTGCTGGAAAGGAACTATGCGACTGCTTGTATTTACCTTTAGGCCATTTGCCTTTAGACCTTGTAAACTGAGCTCGCTCTTGGGCTTACCTTGATCCATGGCACTCTCCTGGTCCTTTTGCTTAGGCATGGGGTGTGCTGCTTTCTGTCTGCTGCTTCTTGGCAGAAGGCAGGGGCTTCTCAACAGAAGAAACACAGCAGCATTTGGGTGCCCAATTCATGCCTATGGCTTGAAGCCTTCCAGCCTTCTGCATTATCCAAGTTGACAGCGCACCTCTTCAGAGGTTTGTGATAGCTGGAACAAACAGTAGCCTAAAAATGTCTAAACCCTATACATTTACAATAAATCTAGGTAACATAGAAGAATGTCAACACACAGAGTAGTAAGACTGGACACATCGTTTGCTATTACTGACTTTTTGAGTTCTGTCTCTTCACACTCCTAGGTGTTTTTTAAGTGCAAGTCAGACTCCTCTACGTACCTGTCATCATCTTGCCTCTGCAAACACTGGCAAACCTCTGCCAGGTCTTGGGGCTCTCTGCTTCTCCCAGAGCCATTTCCATCAATGGAGTCTGGGGCACTGAACTACTCCTTCAAAAGGTTATGGCCTTGTCATGCATCAGTCTGTTCTCTCAACAAGCTCTCCTGAGCAGTCTGAGACCATACTTGAAACCAGAAATTTACTTTGGG
>VXBZ01010575.1:0-12668 GCA_013399135.1 Heliornis fulica
TTTCTGTGTCCCACTTGTGTGTGAACAAAATTCATTAGTGATCAGTTCTCATTTATGTGGAAGCAGATTTTGTGAATGAAAAGTTTTTGCATCCATGCAACACTTGACAATCATGTATAAAAGTGATGTACATGTATTTGGTTTTCCTCACTTACACAGGTCCAGTAGGCATCTAAAATTTCTCTTTACCACTCCTGCTATTAGTTTTTCCATGACATATTTGGAGAGAGAGGGAAAAAGCCCTCCTGTTATTTCCATTTGGTATATTTTAGAAACCTTTTGGGTTTCTGTCATCATACAGCTTTTAACCAAGGATGGACTCAGGCTAATTTCAGCCATTGTCCTACTCCCTTTATTATTTTTAGTGTGAGCCATAATGATTTTATCCCAGTCATATTTCCTCCAAGGTCTCCTATCTCAGACACTTGTAAAACCTTCCCTCCCTTCTAATGTTGTCTTTGATCTCTTGTTAATGACTTAAATCCCTTTACATTTAATCCACACCAAGTTTCTTTCTCCTCCCCTCAGTTTGCTGCTTTGCACCTGCAGGTGTCTGGGCTGTTTTCCATCACTGTCTAGGAATCTGGTTTTCTTTCCTTATTTCCTTTCTTTTAATTTCTTCCTGTTTTTTTTTTTTTTTAAGTTGGGTTGATTTTAAGTTTAGCTGCCATTACACAGTTCAGTAGCATGTTGGCTGTCTTGAGTGCAATGAGTTAAATATTTGTAAGTTTCTCGCTCAAATCAGGTATCTCAACATGAATCATAACACATGTATGCTCATATATATATATATANTCTGAAGCACTAATTTTATTGGTCCTTATCCTGTTAGCTGTCATGCATGCTAATACTAGATACATAAATAATCCTGCTGTTTCAGCATTTCACACATACACAGCAGCATTAAAATCACGCCTAGCATCTTCAGAGATTCAAAGCCACATTTGAAGGTTTTGAATTCTTTTTCTTTACTACACCCATTCTTCTTTCCCAATAAAGATTTGAACACAATCACTACAGCTATATTATAAAGACCCAAAGTACAAGTGAGGAAAGAAAATCATGGCCCACCAGCTTGCATAAAAGATCAACTATTCTACTCTAGTCAGTGGCAGAAGATGTTGAAAGTGGAATTTGCTGCTGTAGACATCTTATGGAGGGGCTGAAGCTTGCATTAAGTGTGGAAATAGAAAGTATTTTCTGTAGGTTTTATTTCTTCGGCTGTATTAGGAGGATTTTTAAGTTGCATGCTAAATGGTTGCAGCAGATCATTTTTATTAAGTGTACACTAAATATGAACAAAATGTGCCCTCTCCAGTTCTACTGAAATCCGTGGTGGTATTTCAGCTCCTCTTAACTGGAGATGGATTGGGGCAGTATGTATTACTGGGAAACTTATTGTGCCCGTCTGCAGTCTTCTCTCTGGGATTTCTCTCTTCTTGTTTTTTATTCCCGAATCACATTTTTCTCTGATTAAAAAAAGAAAAACTGAAAAAATCAGTTTGTGTTCATTTAAAACTCAAGAAATAATATTAAATCTGGGAGATTTTAAAGTTATATTTAGGAACACATAGACTTAATAGTGATTTGACCAATTATGTGATAGTAATTTTGCATATGAACAAGAGGAAGAAATGTTCAATAACTTTTTCTTATCTTTGCTTTGAAGAAAGGTAGATAACATTGCTGTATGTGGAGATGGTGACATTCCACTTCCATTTCCAGCAGTAACTGAAATCAGCATGATTAGATTACTTGCATGCAGTATTTAAAAGCAAAGCAAAAAACAACTAACAAGTAGAAAACTTGTCTGAGGATCATTCTGTTCCATTAATGCTGATTTCCAGCAAGTCTTTTAACACTAGGGAAATTCCCAAGGCCTGGAAGAAAGCTGGTATCAGGTTAGTATTTGAAAAGAATGAGTGTGGCAGGGTGGGTGGCTACAAATCCATCAGCGTGACACCCCTTTTTATGAAAACAGCGGAACAATCCACAGCAGACTGAAATGTGAAGGAGGGGGAGAAATGTTACTGTTCAAGGATGCTTGAACATGAATTACAGAAGTTTGTGGGTAAAAAGATTCTGTGAAGTCTGTAATCTTTTATCATTGCAGAATTGGTTGACAAGGTGGTATGTTGATGCAGTAAAAATCTGCAAAGCATTTGACTTTCTGTCTCTTGACATCTTGATTAGGAAACTGAATTGACAGAAAAAAAAGAACTGTATGCATTACATGGTTTTAAGAAGCGTGATCCTGTCAGTCTGAAAATGCAAGTCTGAGTTGTGGTATCTAATGTGGTGTTTCTGGAGAAGTCTCATAGGGATCTGCTTTTTGGCTGTAGGCTGTTGTGTGGTCTTCCCAGGCATATCTGGGAAGGAAGTGTGGAATCACCACAGGTTGTCTTGGTAGATGAAAGACACATGGACTGGCAAGCTATGGAGAAGGCAGAAGTGCACTGTGGGAGGGCTTGACTAGATGATTGTGTGCAAAGAAGAGCCCAAACCAGAATCCATGCCAGAACTGAGAAAAGGCAGAGTCCATCCATGGAAAACATTGTCACTGCAGAGGAATTAAGGGCCATGAAGATACTGTGCTGAATTTTAGTGTTTCCCTGTGGAAGAGGATGACCAAGGACTGGTACAGCCCTTTCAGACAGACCTGTGATGATGGGAAGGAGGTTTGTGTCCTCTCAAAATGGTGAGATGCCTGTGAGGCTGGTGGGACTTGTTCCCTGGTGACACTGTACATACAGGAAGTGAGGTCTGAATGAGTGGTGGTTACAAAGTAGGCATACCACACCAGGCTCCGGAATGACACTGAGCCAAAAAGGAAGGGAGAGACTGTGAGGGTGTTACCACGTTTGTTTCCCCTGTTCATACAGTTCCCTAGATTGCTCTTTATAGTTGGTGTGGAGACATAGCTGTGGTCTGAACAAGTATATGTGGGCTTGCACTTGGAAGGGCTCAGGCAGGAGATGCAGGAATGGTTAAAATACCAGAAAACATACCATGAGCTGAGATATGAATGTTTGTTTTGCCATTTAGTTATTCACACATCCAAGATTTAATTAATCCCTGTGTTATTGTTCTGTGGGCTATACCAGCTCAAGTTGGAGTTTGCTATGTTATATCATTGGATAGATTTTGATGTTGTGAAAAGACACATCATGTGGATGTAGAATTGTATGAAAGCCTTGTGTGTTGGCTGCTTCACCACTGGAGTCAAGGAATACAATGGCCAACACCTTAATTCTATGACCTCCCAGATTTTCTTGAAAGGCACTGTCCTTACTGCTTAACTTTTATCCTAGAGGGTCTCTTCCTGGCATATGTTGTTCTTAGCAAGATGTGCTGTCCTTTGAGACAAGAGAGCACAGCCATTGATATCTTTGTGGGTAAGGCCATCTGCTGCCCCCAGGATGCATGCCCTGTGTCTGCAGACACTGTTGCTGTTATGCCACTCCTTGCCAATAATGCCCGCTGCTTCATCCCACAAGGGGTGTTGTGGAGCACTCTTGAGTCTGCCCTAGCTGTCAAGAGAAAGATGCAATGACTGGTCATTCTATCATGGGTCAGTGGAAGGAGATGAAAGGTGTGGTAGGAGTTGGCAGGTAGTAAGTGCCCAGCTGAGGCATAGCCAAGATAAATAGATGGGGTAGATCAGTCCTATGTGTCTCATCCTGGAGAAGAGGCCAGGAGCCTGCAAGGAGCTCAGAGTTGTTGGACTGTGCATTTTTTTTTCCTTTTTCCCTTCTTTTTNTCCTCCTTTGAGAAGAAAGGCATATCACTGCTGAGCAAGTATTCCTTGGGTAGAGTTGGAGAGGTAACTGTAGGCTGTGGTGGCGATAAGTTGTTTTGGCTATGATTTATTCTTTTTAGTTTGGAGAGACATCTGCTTTTAGTCCATGTATCTGATAGAGCTGATAACGGGTTTTTCAACCTCTTGCTCTAATAGATGTTAGTCAAATCACAGCCAGGCATCCAGGGCTGGTAGTGCAGGCAATCCTGAACAAGAAGGAGAAAGAAATGCTGGATTTGGTATGTGAACTCAAGGAGAGCTCAATATGGGGTCATAACATTGTTGGTGGCTGGGGGAGGGAGACAAAAAAAATGTTTTTCGTTAAAGCTTTCTACTCAGAACAACTGGGAGGACTGCAGGGGTGGTTTTCCATAGGCGAATGAGGGTTGGACAGCCCCATACATCTCATAAGCTGGGTTGCAGGACACAGGTACAAGGACAAGCTCCCCTGCAGCTCTGCAGACACTGTTCTTTTATTGTATTTGCTGGCTTAATTCAAATGCAAGGTGATTCTCTTCCTGGAGCTGCCATTAAGGTCTCTACCTCCTCACTGCCTCAGAGCCAGCAGACAGCAGCAGGCCTGAGGTCTGCAAACTGCAGAGGAACACTGAGAAGGGTTTTGTCTCCACTGCAGTGGCTTGGCGCCTGAATTCAGGGATGCTTTCTGAAATTTAGGCCCCCTAGTTTTTTCACTCTGCTTCTAGGGAGAAGGTTTTCACTGGCAGATCTGAAAGACCCAGTTCTGTGTAACTTGTGCTACAGTAATGAACTCAGTTTGGACTAAAAGGGCACAGTATACTGTGCCCTTTTAGTCCAAACTGAGTACCCAATCCTTTATGTTTCCTTTTATTTGTCACAATGCCAGAAATGTCTCTCAGGTTTTATTTCAGAAGTTTATTCAGTCGCACAGTTCAAAACCATCAAAAAAATTTTTTTACTAGAATTTGCTCCGAGATCATTTATTAAATATCTCTTTTCAGATAGGCACTTGGTATCAGAGGTTTATATATATGAACACCCGAATGGTTTTAAGGGAAAGCACACTCTGGAGTACATTGANCACACGCTGGAGTACATTGAGAAAGAGAATTAAGGAGAAAACAAGTATCTAGATGTATGGAGTCAGCTTTCTTTTTTTCCTTGAGAATTGTGCTTCTCTGTTGGGTTGGATTCCAGGGTCCTTATGAAGAAAGAGGACGTTGTGCTTGAAGTTGCAGTGTGGTGAGGCTGTTAGCTGAAGCAAATAATACTGGAGTGCAGGTCACCTGGTCCTTTGCTGGGAGCTTTGAAGGCAGTAGAGATGATAGACCTGGTCCTTTGCACATCTATGTTGGTATCCATAAAGGAATATCCCTATAGAGCAGATTTGTTTCTTAGGAACTTNNNAAATTTGTACAGTATTCAAAAGAGGATGTAATTTGGGGGGGGGGGGGGGAGGGCATGGTGTTTAAAGCACTGCACCTTTCCCCTCCCTGCTTACAGAAGGAACAGTAAATGGGCTTGTATGTGGAAGAGTAGGGTTCAGCAGTTACATGGGTATGAAAAGAAGTGCAAATGGTGGAATCAGGCTCTGGGGAGGAAGAGAAGAAGGAAAAAAGGTGTCGTTAGATAGGAGAGCAGCTGGGACATTATACAGTGTCTCACCTTCAGGCTTAGCAATGTGTTGCTGGCCTGTTCCTCAGATTCCCCTTTAGAGACTCCAGCCTCTTCCCATTCCCTTCTTTCTCTTACTAGTTTCCTTCCCCCTTCACATTTCAGCTAAAGCAAGGAGTGGGAATAGGGAAGGTGTTAGCATGTAGTGCCACTATGCAGGGTGCAAATAATAAATCACACCCTACATGCTCAGGCAATTTACTGCTGGCTTTTGTATGTGCCGTGACAAGTGCTCAAAAGGTCAAAAAAGCTTCCTTAACAAATTTGATAAGATAATGCAGTGAGCTGTAACAGCATAAAGTCCTGGGGGCCATAGACCAGAATAGAAGAAATAATTATGCATGGTAATGGGTAATTACAGATAATGGCCTTTTTTGGGGGTGGCAGAAAATACACAGCCCCACAGCTTTGCCTGGAATGAACATTGTCTAGCACATTAACTTTACAGCAAGCTAAAAGTTCAGCACTGGAACCAAAGCTAATCTGCAACTTCTAATGGGAAGAGAACAGAAATTCCCCTCTCAAAGACAGAGGAAGCATATGGGTTTTGTTCCTCAGCAGACAGATTGTCTCAGCATAAAGTAACGGTGCCAGCTTTCTTTGACATCTGAAATAGCTCGGCCATGATTGTCTGGTGGGAGAAACATACTGTTCCAGCATTTCTGATTATGATGTTAGGGAGCGATTTCATGCTGGCCTCATTCAAGTCTACTGTCCTACCTCAAAGACAGCTATGAATTGAACTAGCACATTTGTGAGACGTAACATTGCCAAACCTATTAATGGGAGTGTACTGGTGTTTTAGATACTGAGCAAGAGGAAATTGTCAGCTGTGGATCCAAGATTCATTTGAATCTTGGATCCACAGCTGACTTGAATGTGAAAGCAAGTGTTAGTTGACTGAATAATTATTATTTTGGCACTTTAATGGCATAGCTGTCTCCTGCCACAGAGGCCAGTGTGCAGGAAGGTACTTACACTCATGTGACAAAAACAGTCACTCTGAACTGAAAACTACAGGGAAGGCAAACTGCCAGAAGTAGGACTCTGCTCACTGGGCAGTGTCTATGCCTTCCTGCTCCTTGACTGAATGTGTTACTTGAGTAGTCACAGTTACGCATTTTCAGCAGCATGTCTGTGTATGTGTACAGTTTGGAGGCATAGGAAGAAGTAAAAACTGATAATGGTAGGTTTATACAGGAACTCAGGTCAATAAATGCAGATAGTGAAATTCTTTTGCCACACTATCTACAAAATCCTTTTTTTTTTTTTTTATACATAATTAGATGCAGACTAATCAGCTGTTACAGCCACATGAATAAATTGAGCCGTGCCACTGCACACTCCTAGTCACTGAAACATGACTATGCTATTCTGATTTTAAAACAGTTCTGGTGTGCATCTGTCCCAAGCTAGTATTCTTCTCCAGATTCGTAATACCAGTGTGGTCTGGTATCCATTCTCAGTTGGCAGTTTGGTGCTACCACCCTGTTTTAGATGCTGAGAAAGTCTGATAGTCAGAAGTGTGCCATTTGACCAGGCATGTTTAAATTACTGTTATGAATGTACAATGTGGTGTGTAACTGGCCCTGAACAGTACTGGTAGGGATACTTCATGCTTAAAAATACTCCATGCTTAAATACAGAATCGTTGAGTCTTAGTTCAGTGTTTGCATTTCTCAGTATGTATGCTTCAAAACACATTTTGATCTGTGAGATAGAGGTGATGATAGAAAATCCTGTAAGGTCCCTGACATTTCTCCTCCGAAAAAGAAGGAAAAGAATGATCTACATACCGGGTTCTGCGTTGATTTTGCCATGCATATCTGCAATTCATGTAAATCACCATAGCTTTATTGAAGTAAATGGTCTGAGACTGGTTTACATTAACTGAGCACTCGACCACTGTTTTTCACTATACTCTGCTAACGCATAGGTTACTGAATGTATGAAACCCATATGTGTAACTGACCCCGAGATCTCACCTTACTTAAAAGAAAATCCTGGCTATCCTGAAATGAATTACTGGTTAACTACTATTAATATACCATAGAGCTGGAGAATCGTCTACAACACTGCAAGATCAATAACAGTATTTATTGTGCATCATATTGATCTTCTATGAAAGAGTGGACCATATTTCACACTGTGTACATAGTGCAAAAAAAGTAGCATCAGTTCTTTACAGAAATTAGAAAAGACATAGGAAAGAGCTTAGAGATCCAAGGGCACAACTTCTGAAGGGATAGTGGTATCTTACCGTGAGCATGTTGATCACACACAGAGAGCCTCTAATATACATACACTGTAGATTTATCTGGTGGTTCAAAAGCTGAATGAGAATTTTAACTGCTCTTCGTTTGTTTGTTTTGATTTCTGTGCCCTCCTGTCCCACATTTTTAATTGTGTCCTGTTTGCAAGTAGCAAATTGTGTGGCTAGGGGCATGGGAAAAACCCAGTAGCATTCCTCAGTTTCTCCATGTAGGTAGTGAAGACAGCCAAAGCTCCTGCAGTTTTAAAGGGCAGGTGGAGAGGCAGAGTGGGAGTCTGACAGCACGGCAGCAAGTTGCCTTGTTGAGAGCTTAGTTCTTCTTGAAAATTGCTCCCCTTAGAGCAATGAACCTCAGAGCTGCCCCTCAAGTGCAGGTGGTGTAATGCGGCCAGCTCTGAGGCAGGGGAGGACCCTCTCCTTTCCAGCAGAGCCATTAGCTGTGTACCTTACATTTGAGAAAGAAAAAAAACAAACCACACGAACAAAAAAACCCAAACAAAAAAAAAAAAAAACAAAAACAAAGCAAAGCAAACCTAGCTGAAAGCTGTTTTGATAACCTTGATGTTCTGTCCTTGCTGGTGGAAAATGCAGTCATGGGCAGGAAACTTCACTTCAGGAGGACAGCTCGCTCACTAAGTGGTCATGGCTGTGGGAAGGTTCAGCCTTTACATAGGAGTTGCTGAAGACATGCAGTAGCTCAGGTCTCCAGGGGTCTAATCCTTTCCTCAGACTGGCAGGTTCAAGACTACAAGGAGTTCAGAGCAATCTATGAGGTGCTTTTACCCGGTCTGACATGACATCCACTCCTGTGTGATACCACAAAACTCTGGTTTGTATGAGATGTCTCCCTTCCCCCAGGTGAAACACCGAATTTCTTCCAGATGTGTTAGGCAAAAAAAAAAGTGGGGACTTGTCCCAAAGCATGACATCAAAGAAAATCTTATCTCCTGAATGCAGGGGAAAGTGTGAGTTGATGCATGTGGCAGCTTTCTCCTGCTCTTTTTCAGATGTTGCCAATCTTTCCATCTTCAGAAGCATGATGTGTCTTGGGATTTAGGGAAAATTAATTCTCCTGGCTGTCTTTCCAGCACCATCAGAGGAGTCCTAGTTCTGTACGGAGTGTGGTGTGCCTGTCCCTTTACTTTAACTTTTGCCTTTCCCGTGGTTCCTGGTTTTATTGTTAATTGGCTGGAGCATGTCCCTGCGGTGTGGCCACAACTCAGAAAGGTTGTGTGCCAGGGATGTTAGGAAGAACATGGATTCTGTCATTCCTTGTGTGTAAGAGAAAAATGCCCCAGGCAGTTTGGGCCTGGGGATTTATGTGTATGGGTGCATGGGTGGCTCAGTGAAAGGAGACCAGCACTACAGGCTCGATATTGACTCTTGAGTTGGCAGCTGATAGTACTGTAGAGGCTATTGGAGAGTGCAGAGACAGAAAGAGAGCAGAGAACTGTTCCAGTGGATTCATAATGGCCCTGAGCCCTGATCCACTGGTGGCAGTCATACAGAAATAAGGATGTGTGGCAGCAAGTCTATCCTTCTGTGTCTCTGGTGGCAAATGATGGTAGCCCCAGTCATGTAAAGGAGATAGAGAAAAGAAGGAAGCAAAACCGGTATGTTTTTCTTCCACTTCATGCAGCACAAGAGTGCCACTGCTGCTGCTCCCTCTTCAGGAAGGAACTATAGCACTGCCAGCCACTGAAACATCATAGAGATATCAAAGATACTTGTATGACTTAATGGATAGTTATGGACCTGTCTGTTCTAGCCTAGCCCATCTTGTCCCGTGTTTGGAAGTGTTAGTGCATGAGACCTTTCTAGAGTTGCAATAAAACCTGCTGCTTTGTCCTCCTCCCCTTTTAGCTGCTAACTCCTCAACATGGCGTACCTTTGATGTGTAGGTATAAAGAGGGTCCATCTTCCTGGCACAGTTATTCTTAGAGGAAATTATTATGCCTTATGAAAGACATGGACAGGGTTTCAGAAATTGCAGATCTGTGCTGCATAGTATAGCCCTACCAGAAGTTCTGTGGTCATCTGCCTTGCATATCTCTTGTCTCATGTGAGAGCTGTATCCCAGCAAGGAATGTGTTGGAGGATTTTGCTTTTGGTTTCTACTTTACAGTATAAAAGGCAGAAAAATTGGACTACAGCTTTATTCAGGAGCTAAATTTGGAAGTGGAGTTACGCTTGTGTTGTGATTTATTAGAATTACTGGATTTTCAGTGCAAAAACTCCTGTTTTGCAGTCTACAGGGTTTGTAGGTGTTGGTCTTGGGTTTTGATTGGCCATCAGTACACTTGAGTTTGCACAAAGCATCCAGCCATGTTACCTTTTCAAACTTCCTCTTTACTACTTTCTGTCCAGCCTTCAGAAGAAGTAGTAGCTCATGAGAAGGTGAAAGACAATGATCTTCATGGAGCCTCCTGTTTCATAATGGCTTGTTTTGTTTTTCTTTACTTTTCCAGAGGGACGCATGCTCATTCAGGACATCCCTGCCATCCCCAGCAGAGGGCACTTGGAGAGCACGTCTGATTTGGTTGTGGATTCCACCTGCTACAGCAGTTTTTACAAGCCGTCCCTGTATCCTTACTATAACAACCTGTACGACTACTCCCAGTACCAAATGGCAGTGCCCAGTGAGCCTTCCTCGAGTGAGTCAGGGGGTACGATTGTAGAGTCGACTATGAAGAACAGCCTTCGAAGCCTCCCAGCAACATACATACCAAGCCAGTCAGGAAAACTGTGGCAGGTATGGCGTTACCAAAGTGAGGTGCAGAATGAGCTGTTTCTTGGGCCTGATTCTGCCCCCCTGTTTGCTGGTTTCATGGCAGTGCAAGATCAGAACCAAATTGCAGGCTGGGATTAGGACCCATGTTGGGAAAGCTAGCTGAAATGGGTGGTGATGATGTAATGTAATGAAGGCAGTCATACAGGTATAGCTAGGTTGCAGCAAGCACAGATAAAGGGCACCCACTTGATTGTATTTTCTGAGATAACTCATAGTTCATTATGGGCAGTTTCCTGAGTCCAACTGAGTTACCCTCATCCTGGGACCTTGAGGTGTCATTTCTGAAAGGCTTTGCTCTTCAGGGACCTGTTCTTTTCTCTGTCATCTTTCACATCTGAGATACCGAAGTGACTTCAGAGACCGTGCTGTTGGGCAGTGTGTTGGTGGTGTGTCACTAATGATGTGTTCTGGCAGTGTCAGCTCCAGGGCTTGGGATTTGGACTTCAGTACTTCAGGTTGCAAGCTGTGCCTAAGAAGGTTGCATTAGAGCTCTGCATACTTCATTAGTTAGGGTATGTAGCCAGCTGAGCCCTCACTAGGACTTGATAATCATAGTCTCCAACTCAGTACTGGTTGGAGACTAGAAAATGGCCCTTGCTATAAGGATAATTTGGTCTCCTTGAGACTCGGCATCCTCTACAAAAAGTGTTAAAAGTCTCCCAGTTCCCACAGATGGACCATTAAAAATCTACAAGATGTAGAATGTGCCCACGCACCTGGGGACCAGTGGCTGAGTTTTCTTTTTCACTCCAGTAACTCCAGGGATCCACTCTGAGGAAGATCAAGACTGGTCAGGAGATTTTGGGCAAATTTCAGAATTTCATGTAATTTCTGCTTCATGCTCTGAGATGGGATTTCTTCCTCATTTTTTTCTTTTAAGTGCAGCTTGGTAATACAATATTCTTACTTCCAAAACCTGAAGCTTCTTGTTCTTTCCATAAACAGTTTAGAGATAAAATATTAAATGTGTTGGGAGAGCCAGATGGAGATGTTTTAACTTATTTTCTAATATAGGAATTACACTTAGCATTTGGAAACTAAATAGTATTTCTGAGGTAGCTATATATTTTTTAAGGATTTCTTAAAAAGTAGCAAACATGTAAACTGTATTTTACTAAATCTAGAGAAGTGTGTCTGTGATAGGGCAGCTAGCAGTTTGAACTCTTAAGAATAGCTGTTTGCTGGTGAAAAAGATTGCTCTTTCTTTACTTCCTGGACCTTTTCTAGTTTATGGCATAGTTTTTCCTCCAGTAAGCCTGGCCTTCTTACAGAAATGTGTAGTCTAACACCCCAGAAATAGGTTTAAAATGTGTAAAGTGTGTGTTAATATATGCATATTGTGCAAGTCAACCAACATAATCCAAATTTTATGTGTAAGCAGTGTATTATATACTGTATTCATAACATACACTTCACACTACAGATTTATGCTAAAAGTATCCTAATGTTTCTGACAGCTCATGTGTGACATGAATGCGATCCATATTTCTTGGAGGAGCTAATCTAAGCGGTTTATTTTCCGATACTGCTGATAGGGCTATATCTCTAGGTGTCACTGCAGTTGAGATTCTGATGGTAACATATTGTTTATGGGTCACTGCCTTTGTCTAAAAGAATAGGTTGGAACAGAATAGCAAAGGTTAATGAAGTTTGTCTCTCAAGAAGGGACAGATAGAGCTGTCTCTTGTATTTTCTGTGCTAGAATCAGAGTAAGTCAAAGCAGGGTATCGTAGACTCATTCTTTCCTTCTGCTGCACAATATGCTTAGTTGGTTTGAGGAACAAAACCAAACCACCTTGTGCAGTGTAAGTGCAGAAGTACTTAAGAGGGGTCAGCTCATGGGCAGCAGCAGCATTGGAGGGTGGGAGAGTAATGGCCACCCTGTTTTACAGCTGGGGAAACTGAGGTAGGAAAGTGAGCTGCCACTTGTTCCTGCCTTGCCTTTTTTCTGTCTCTGGTCTGGCCATCTCCTCTCTTTGATTCTTCCTCCATGAAGAAGCTCTGTAGTGGTTATGCAGATACTGCCAAAAGCTTGGAAGGAGGAACTTCATTTCACATTGCTTTTCTATGAGCCGTTGAGACAGGTCTTTTGCAAGAATGGTCTGAACTAATGCAAGAGCATTTTCTTTATGCTTCCCTGATTTTTGCTACAT
>VXBZ01010595.1:0-16090 GCA_013399135.1 Heliornis fulica
AGATGCAGCTTGGTGGGGTGGCTGCTGGCAGGGCTGGCACTCTGCAGGTGGCATTGCGGTTCAGCCCGAACTGTCTTAACCACATTAACATGCTGCACTTAGAAATGTGCATGAATTAATGTGAGAAGCGCTCGACAACGCCGAAAATAACTTTGTTCCCGAGCAAGCGTTAATCGAGGTGTGTGTCTCTCCCCAGAATAGTACACACGTGAGGTCAGACTGCTCCAACAGCTTGGTGCTGGCCATCCTGTGCTGCCAAGGGGAGGTGCAGCTTCGGGGGATGAATGATTCCCCAGGCTCAGCCCCACAGCTTGGCAGAGAGGTGGAGATCCTCTCCTGAGGATCCTGGCCCCTCCAGCCTGAGTTCATGGCTGTGGTCAGGCTTTCCGAGGGGTCTTCCTGGTGGAACAACAACAACAAAAAAATAAATCAAGGCAACTGCTTGTGGGTTTTAGTTCAGCTTTGTTTGCAAAAAATTTTGGCTTGTCCTGCCAGGCTGAGGGTCTCCTCACTGGGTGTCCCCTCCCATGAATGCCGCTGTTGTGTGGCTGCTTTGGGACCAAAGCAGTTAAACTCCTGAACTGGGTCTGATTTAATGCTGGAAATGAGACGGCTGCTGCAGGGTCTAAACCTTATTCCCAGGACCCTGCTCACAGCTGGGCTGAGGCAAAATCACATCCCCGCTGTCTGAGGTGGTTCCTCAGAGGGCTCATCCCGCTCATTATCCTCTGAGGGAGCAGAGGATGGAGCCCGTGGGGATGGGGCACACAGCCCGGGGGTTGGCAGTGGTCCCTGGGGCTGTGATGGGGTGAGCATTGTGTCGAGGCCGGGACACACGACACAGCTCTGGGACACGGCTCACACCGGGGCTGCCCAGCTCGACTGCAACTCCTGCTGCTCCAGCACCCTGCTGGCTGCTGTGCTGGGAGCACTGGGCACAGCAGCATTTCTGACACAAGGACTGGCTGCTTTGACATACAAACTGATGCAAGACCTTACTCTGCACCCCCCACCCCTCACCCCTCCGGAGTAGAGTAAACAATTCCCTGTCTAACAGTAATTGATGACCCATTTTTCATTCTCATGGCATTGACAGGCACTGTGTTTGCTGTAAATGAGAAATGATATTGCAATAAATGCTTTGTAGAGATTCTTGTTCTGCTTTGCAGCACGATATGTCCTTGATGAAGAAAATGAAGATAAATATGTTGAGTGCCACATTACTTATTCTCAGTATTGGCATGGATCTGCGTGAGCCATCCCTGCCCCCTTTGTTTCCAAGGCTGCCTGGTTTAGAAGGAAGTGCAGATATTTTAAAAACTATCTCCTATGTTTTAAAATAGGGAAAAAAGAGACCAAAGGGGTGAGTAATGCAGCCCAGGGTGGTGGGAGAGCTGCTGCTGACCGTCCCTGGGTGGGGAGGAGGGATACGGCCGTGGGCTCCATCTGCTCTTGGGACTTGACTGTTTTCTGGAAGCTGCAGGGATGGGCTGCAGCCTTTCTGCTGACTTTGGCTTTCTGGTGGCTCTGGTTTCTGGGGTGGCTGCAGCAGATCCTATCCTGTGGATTTGTAAGGGTGGAAAATCCAGTTTCCCTGAATGCCTGCTGGGCTGGGACACAGGCTTGCTCCAGTGTGGTGGGGATATCTCCAGGACTCTCACGGACATATTCCTGCCTGTTGAGATGAGCCGGAGCAGCCCATAGGGCTTAGAAACATCAGTAATCTGAGTCTTGTCTGCCTCTTCAAGGAATTGTCCCCTTGATCGTCCCTGGACCACTAACTTGCTGGGGAGGGAAAGCATCACTGACCTGGTACTGCTCCACCAGTGCCTGGAGCCGCGTGGCGGCAAGACGCGGCTGCCACGGGTGATGCTGAGAAGCAGAGCATTATTTTTAAATGCGTGATCCTAAACAGATCCTCTTACCCCTAATCTGTCCCTAAGACAGGATTCTCTACTTCTTGCCAGAAAAACCTTTTATGTGCAGACTGATGTGAATAGAAGATGATAAGTCACTAATTCTTCAGCTCATCTGCTCTAACAAGAGCCTTGACTCTTATCTCCTGCAGGGCTGGCAGCCAGGGAGATGTTAATTGTGCTTTAATGTAGCATACATGGCTCTTGACAAAGACTAGTGCTGCTAGACTATCCCTGGGGCACTTGCTGGGAGTGGGGAAGGGGCTGTGCTGCCCAAGGAGGGTGAGGAGATCTGCAGGGCAGCACGGATGGTCCGTGCCTGCCTGGGGACCCCAGGTTGGGGTGATTTATATAGGGTAGGGCTTGTGGCTTCCACAGCATATGGGGCAGGTTGTGCCCTGTCCGGGACCCAGCGTGCAAGGGGAGAGGGAACATGGTGGGGTGACCCCTCAAAGGAGGTGGGTGGAGGGGATGCAGGGCTGACTGCAGCCCAAAGCAGATCAGAGGTGCTGTGTACTGCAAGGTGCTGTGTGAATCTGCTTTTTCTTGGGGTCTGCTGTTGAACTGAGCAGCGAGTACCTACATGTTGCTGGTGATTGTTTCTGAAAGGATCTTGGCACCTGGGATGCTTGGCTGTCTCTGTCTGCAGGCAGGAGTGTGCAAATCCTGGAGGAAAAAACAAAAACAAAAACAAAAAACGAGGCAGAAGTTTCTATTTTTAGCTGCAGAGTGCAAATGCACAGTGCTGCTGAGGAAATTAATCACCTGCCCTGGAAGATGAATGGTCAGGTTTTCTCTCTGAGCAGAAGATTTATGGGACAAGCAGAGGGATCTGAGGTAGGATGTCCTGGCTGCCCGGGTCTCCCCCAGGACGTGTGCCAGGGCCGCAAGGCACATCACCGGTGATGGCACAGCGGAGATGTGTTTGTTGCTGCTCCACAGCTGAGGAGGAGGAGGATGGCCATCAAAGATGTTTCTCAGCTGCTGGACCATTCTCCAGCAGATCCCAGGATGGCTGGAGCAGGACCATGTCCAGCTGCACCGTGGTACAGCCCTGCATCCAGCCTGTGTCCCTGCCCTGCTCCTCCAGCAGCTTTCCCTCCGCAGGCTCCAGTGCAGCACTGTCCTGCTCCCTCCACTCTCTCACAGGGGATGTGCTCCCAACACACTTGTTTTCCTTACCTGGGGGTGGTGGGCTGGCTGGCTGCGTTCTCTGTCGGGAGCTTGCGCTGCCCTGTGAGCGGTGATGGGTGTAATGTGCTTTGAGAGCCTGTGTGACATCGAGATGAGGCGTCTGCTCATCGTCACCAAAACCTGCATTTGTTCCTGGTCACCCTTTGTCTCGCCAAACAGATACCGACTTCGGGAGTGGAGGCCCTTGTGCAGGATCAGCCTCCCACTCCCTTTGCTTGATACCTCCAGCAGAAATAACAGGATGATTTAAAAACAGTTGCTGACAGGGCAACAAAAGGTCTGGGCAGTGTTTTCCTTGGAGTTGGGTCCATCAACCTCAGGCACAGCCGTGCTTGGGGCTCCTGTGGTGTCGTGTCGGGATGCTGGGGACAGATGCTGGGCACAGATGCTGGGCACAGCCACTGCCCTGGCTGCTGAACCCCGCGGCAGGGGGACAGCAGAGCCAAAAGCTGCTGGGTGCTCACCCCTAGGCTAGTGCTGAGCTGCTGTCACGGTCCCAGTGCCACGCCAAGGTTGTGCACAGGCTGTAAATAACACAGACCTGGTGAGTCAGACAAGCTCCAGCTCCTCACCAAGATCCTGTTTGGATGGTCCATGCCTCAAGCCAGACCCTGCTGCTCTGTCTCACCTCCCAACACCCTGTGTTTGGGCACCCTGTGTTGGCCAATTTCACTGTTTGTGTGGGTTTTTTTTTCCATTTCCTCAAATGAAAATGAAATTTTCTCATTTTCAGTCTCAAAAATCACCCAATTTGGCTGCTCTGATTACGAGGGACCAAGTTTCTAGAGAACTGCTCGTACTGAGGGAGCAGAGGGGGGCTGCTCTTGGAGCCCTGACCTCGGCACGGGGCTGGGGTGTCCCTGAGACAGGCTCTGAGGCTGGAGAAGATGCTGAGCTGCCAGGACCAGCTTGCTGGCAGCAGCACACGTGCATGTGGGAAAACTTCAGGGGTTTGATGAGTAAATTTAATGCAGTGTCCTTCTGTTTTGGGCAGATTTCCATATCGATCCTTAATCTATTTTTGTGGCCACTTTTGGAGGTGGTGTTTTCTTGTCTGTCTGGTACAGCTCCATCACAACTGCATCCCAGCTCCTCCTGCCATGGGAGCGTTTGTGTTTGTGGAGGCAGGGGCTCTATAGGCTTTGCAGAGCAGGAATTTGGACCGGTGTCCTGTCTTGGCATGGGGTCCCCCAGCATCCCTACAGCCAGTTTGCTCGTTGCTGTTTTCCTCCTGGCTTGCTAAAAATAAAGGATGCCCCAATCCATTCCCTGCAGCCCACCTGGCCCTGTCTGGCTGTGACACGGCAGCCCTAATGAAATTTGGTGGGTGGCTGCACTGTGAGTGCTGCAGCCTGCAGCAGGGCCGTTACTGCTGCTAATTAACTCAGCCAGTGCCCCAGCCGCCTTCGGTCAGGTTTGATGTATACTCACTAATGCAATTTTGTCCCCTTTCCGCAGGAACTCGCCCCCGGTCAGCCGTGGGAGCTGCCTCCAAAGTGCGCTAATGACATTTGGGGTTTTGTTCTTTTCCATTGTAGAAGTGGAGACAGGGATGGCTGGGGGCCAGAGACCCCCTTCCCCCTCCCCGGACTGCTCTGGGAATGAGCCTGTTGCAGTGGAGGTGCTGGCGTGGCTGTGGCCACCAGAAGCTGTGACAGGGCTGGGTGGTCTCAGTCCCTGCCCTGACCCCAGAGCCCCCAGGTTCTCTCTTGCCCCCCTCTCCAGGTAACAACCCCAAAGGTTTGGGGAGGAGCAGGGCTGTGGGCAGGCACAGCGGGGTCCCTCTGCTGGTCCCCAAACACTGCCCATCCCTTCTCCCTGCTTTGGGGCTGTGTGTGCCAGGCTGCAGCCATGCCACACAGTGCCCACCCACACACAGGGGTGCCCTGGAGAGTGGATGTTGGTGGGTGCTCCTGGGCAGCACCACTGGAACCAGCATCCATTGGGACACTGGGAACCTGGGTGAGGAGTTCCCACGGCTGGAGCCTGAGTGGTGTCCGCAAGCAGCTTTCTACTTGTCAGGTTAATTGCAGAGCGAGTTAATCCATGTATCCAATTTAATTCTTAAGGCTTAAATTAATGAGCTAATGCGTGGACGAATTGGGGAGCAGCAGGGCTGTCATGCGATTGCTGACCCTGGGATACGCTGCAGCCTTCTCCAGCGTGGGCTCGGGTGCCTGTGGATGGGCTGGGACGTGCCGCTCGCTCCCAGTGTGCTTCACCAGCACCCTGGGAACCCCATGGACCAGGAGAGGGACATGGCTTCCATCTCAGCTGCTGATGAGCTGACCCAAGAGCAGTGCAGGGACACCCTGATTTGGTGGGAGTATTTATCCATCATGGGGTGCACGTTTTGGGGAGCAGCGTGGTTTCAGCTTGTCATGGGCACTTTATTCCTCTCTGCTTCCAATTGGCCACTCTCGTGCTGCAAGTGGCTGGGCAGGATCACAGCAGGGCTGTGGCCAGTGGGGCTGTTGGTGTGTGGAGAATGCTGCTTTTAATTGAGGACCATCTGCACATGGTAATTTAATTTTTTTTCTGCATCTGCAAGGTTCCAACTTTAATTATCCGACGTCCTGAGGATTATTTAACTTAAAAGCATCATGTTCCACCAACAAAGGCACTCCAGGCATTCCACTGCAGCTCCTGCTAGGAGGTATTTTAGTAACATTGTCGAAGCCCCAGGAAAAAGGACACATAAAAACTGAAATTGCAAAGGGCAACGGCGAGCAGAGGTTTTCCGCCCCCTTTTTGCGTAGCCGTGAGTTTTACCCCCTTCCATTAAGAAACACAACCCCTGTCATTGTGATTCAGGCCTGGCAGTGCATTTCATGTGCCGGTTGTCTTTTGTCTTTGGATGGTTATTAGCTGTGAAACCCCCCAGCCGTGCCTTTGAAAGGCGTGGGGCATGGAATTGAGCAGCAGCTCCTTAAAACACAATAATAATTGGAGGCTGGGAAGTCTATTAGCTGTGCTACAGGGGAAGACTTGGCCATCTGGTTCACGTGGCACCAACAGGAGCTGTTGTGTGCTGCCAGTGGCAGCCCCTGCCTTTTCCCACCCCCTTCCTCCCACCTTCTCCTTGGCTTCTTCACCTGTTCTGCGTCAGGCTGGGGGACAGGCAGGGATGCAGGCAGGAGCTGCTGCTCCAGTCACCTTCAGCCATGTCTCCTGCCTGCAGGAGCACCTCTGCAAATACCCACCCTCCAACACCACTCTGTTCCACACCAGAACCCTGGGGAATCTGCTTTTATTTCCACAGCCCAGTCCAGCAGCACCTGGATCTGCATGCAGCCTCTAATTAGGCTTAAGCATCCTTCCCTCCCCCCTAAAATGTAGGTCAGACATAATTAGTGTGAATCCTGCTGCGGCCAGCTTTGCTTTTAATTAAGCTCCTGAAGTGGAGTCGATGCATGAGGTGTGCAGCATCATTGCTTCAGCTTTTTTGGTTGCTCACCAGATGCTTTGTAGTCACATTGGCTCGGCTGGTCCACGCTCAGCGCCAGGGCCATGTTCTCCCTCTCTCCTTCTCTCCTGCTCACGGTGGCTGCTCACCCTAGGAGCACAGTCACACTGGGGACATGGCCACATCCCTGGGCACAGCCATCCCTCAGCAGCTCTCCTCCTAGCTGGAGGTGCTGGGTGGTGGGGCTGTGGGGAAGGGCACTCGTTTGGGGCAGTTTCTAATGTGAAGCTCCCGCTGTTGTTGTCCCATGTCATCACCCATCCCACCAAGCGTCCTCAACCCCTATGAGCAGCACTCTGGGGGAACAGGGATGCAGGTGGCATCGGCAGCTGGTTGCCACCAACTGGAGATGACATTTGGATGAGCATCGTGCTGGTGCGGAGCCCAGAGCTCCCAGCCCCTCTGCTTTGCAGCTCCACTGTGGCACTGGGACCCGTGGTTGGACCCATGATTTTTGGAGAGCAAACTGAGTGCAGAAACCGGATTTTCTACAGAAAGTGCATCTGCTCCATCTCACCCACAGAACAGGTGCCTGGCAGTGTGCTTCTCCATCCGCCGGGATGGCGGCGAAGGCGCAGCTCCTCCTGCCAGGTTTTCTCGGTGCTGTTTGCTGTGATGTGTGTTTCCACCCCGGGACACCTCACCTGGTGTGGTCACACTCGCCTGGCAGCCAGCGCACAGAGGTGCCAGGGGCCAGGCATCACCTCCCAGCAGTGGGAACCTTCAGTTTTAAGCCCTTCAAGCCTTCAGCATCCCCAGCTCCGCATCCCGGGGAAAGCCTCAGCTCCGTGCTCGGACACGGTGAGCCGGTCCCGACCCCCGGCCAGTTTCCCGCACGGTTTTCGGCTCCCCCTGCCGCAGCCTGTCTGCCTATTTTTACCGTCCCCGGGCTGTGAATCACTCTGCTCCCTCGTCTCGGTCGCTGCCTTTGAAGGTATTTATAAACCGCGATCGTCTCCCCTGCGCCTGCTTTAGCAGGCTCTGTAAATGTAGCGATCTGGCTCACTTCTGCCCTCCCCTCCCTGCCCGTACCCTTGCTGTTCAGTGAGCACAGACGTGCAGGAGCCGAGATGCTCCCTAATTAAAAACATCAAACCAGGAGTTAAGAGCCCCACGGGTGCTGTCCTGGCAGGGTGATGCCGGGTGATGGCATCCCGAGGTGCTTGGTGCCGATCGCCGTGGGATGCGCAGGGATGGCCCTTTGCACGTGTGTGCCGCTGCTTGCCTGGGTGGGCTTTGGTGGCACCGGAGCTGGTGGCGTGTCCAGTGCTGGGGGTGAGATGGGGGGGCAAAGCCCATGTTCCTGCTGCTTGCTGCCTGGCAAGGCAGGGAGTGGGGATGAGCCAGCAGAGCCCAGCGGGCATCGGGGCAGCCCTGGCCATCCCACGGCCGAGTGCCTGGGGAGGGGAGGGCACCCCACTCCTGCTCCAGAGAAAAGGGATTTAAATTGGGCATCACCAAAGGCAGCGACCAGCTGCCCCATCCTGCTGGTGCGCAGCTCCCTGGCTGTGTTTTCATCACATCCCGCTGATTACTGTGCTAATTTCTGTGGGTTGAGCAGGCAAATTAATCTCTTCTCCTTCCCCCTGGGAGTGCTGGATCGTTAGGACTAGGTTTCATTACAGCTTGGAGAGCCTGGTGCTGGCAGTGGTGCTGGGACTCAGTCAGGATTGATCCCCTGTCCTTGCTGGCTGTCACAGTGGCATCACCTGGGTGGTCACAAAAAGTTTCCTGTTGGCTTTGGAGAAAACCCCAAAGGGCAGCATGGTGGGGCACTGCCCCCCCCCCCCCCCTCACTCCCCTCTCCTGCTGCTAAAAACAGTGGAGGGAAGAAACCCTCAAACCTGAGCTCACTGGGAGAAAAATGGGTACAAGTAGCAGGAAAAGGAGTTATTTTTAAGTTGCTGACTGAACATGGAGTAGCTGGCTGTGTCTTTTGAAGGGCGTTAAGATGGGATGCTGGCGCTCATTAATTTATTGCCAGAGGTCTTCTAGCCTGAGCCATGCACTGCACTGAATCAGCCTTGCAAATGTGAGGATGTAAGGGTCCACACAGCTGTAGCTTGCAGTGGATACAGGGAAGGGTCTTCTGACTGGGCCCTGGTGCAGAGCTCCAGCAGGTACTGGGACCAGTGCCTGCCAGTTTAAAAAGCAGGGAGTGAATGGCCCCAGGGTTCGGGGAAGACATGGCTGGAACCATGCTTGGCCCTCACAGCCTCTTCTCTTCTCTTCTCTTCTCTTCTCTTCTCTTCTCTTCTCTTCTCTTCTCTTCTCTTCTCTTCTCTTCTCTTCTCTTCTCTTCTCTTCTCTTCTCTTCTCTTCTCTTCTCTTCTCTTCTCTTCTCTTCTCTTCTCTTCTCTTCTCTTCTCTTCTCTTCTCTNTAAGGTGCTGACGGTGGATGGGGTGAAGGTGAAGCTGCAGGTACGTCCCCATGGCCCTGGTAGCAGGTCCCTCACCCCCTGCAGGGAGTTTAGAACTGGGAGCACCCCAGAAGCAGGACTCCAATCCTTTGCCACAGTGTCCCCCACTGTGAAACAGCCTCAGAAGCTTGTTTGGCTGCTCTGTGCCCTTGGTGGGAGCCTGCTTGAGGCTGGGGGCTGGCCGTGGTGAGCCCTGACCCAGTCTGCCTGAATCCTTGGTGGTAACTGCAGCCAGTGGTGGTGAGACTGGGGTTTGCCCAGATTGTATGCCCCCCACAGCCAGAGCCGCGCTGCTTCCCTGAGACCTCCCCATTTCTCTGACCCCTATGCCAGGAGCTCAGTAACAACATTAATGCTGATCTTGCCCTGACAGCAGCATGGCACCCTGCAAGCGTGTCACTGCATTAAAAACCGATAAACTACGTTAGCGCGTCCCCACGCACCCATCTGCTGGGTGGATTTGCCGCTTAAGGGACACGCCGAGAGCCCTTTGCCACGCGCCGTTGTCGCCCCGGGCTGAGCAGCGGGGAGGTGCTGCTTCAATATTTATTGCACTTGTCATTTCCCCCATCACTGCCCCTAGAACTAAAAGACCAAAGACGCTTCCTGGGGCTGCACCGTGCCGTTTGGTTTGGTGTTGGGTTTGGTGCCGGATGGGTCCCTCAGCCCACGTGTTGGCAGGTCGTGGCTGACCCCCCTGCTCCCATCTGCCTTCCAGATCTGGGACACGGCCGGTCAGGAGCGCTTCCGCAGCGTCACACACGCCTACTACCGGGATGCCCACGGTAAGCACGGCTGCCTCTGCTTCCCAGGACGGGGTGGGAGGGCAGCACCCTCCCTTCGGTGCTTTGGGACCCTGGCCTGTGGCTCCAGGAATCACCTGCCAAGGATGGAGGAGCCTCTGTGTGTCGAGGTGCAACACCATGTGCCTAAGGCGTTGCCTGCAGTGGAAGTGAGCATCTTCCTTTAGATTTTACAGCAGGGACCTCAGCGGTGCTTTAACACCACAGGCGTGACCGACAGCGGGGCATGTGCCGCCTCGGGGTACCATGCAGAGCAAGCTCTGAGCCCTGGGCTCTGCCTGGATGTGCTCTGAGGCTCTGTCCCTCTCTTGGCAGCCCTGCTCCTGCTCTACGATGTCACCAACAAAGCATCGTTCGACAACATCCAGGTAGGATGACGTCAAGGTCTGTCCTTCCCGTGCGATGGGCTGCGTCGTGGTGGGTTTGGCCCCGGGGAGGGGGTTTGTGCTGCAGGAGGTGCATGTTGGGGATGTGAATCATGGTGGTTTCCAGAAGGGCTGTGGTCAAGGCTGAGCACCTGTCTGATGGGCTGGGTCTGTCTAGGAGGACACTAGAGACACACACAGAGGGTTTTCCCTTTCCTAGCCAATAAAAGGGGTGACAGATTCACTTCACAGCAGATCTGCACTGTGTGTAGTTATAGCATGGCCAGAGGACTTGCTCTGTTAAACAAGCACAGGTAGCTTTACTGAGCGGGGTGCTCCTTCATCCTCCTCTGCACCTTCGGGTCCTGATGGGTCAGGCGTGCAGGGCTGCACCAGAGGCTGCAGGAGGACCTGGCCTCAGCCTGTGTGTGTCCCCCACCCTGCTGGACCCCAGCACACTGTTTGCCCAGGGAGTGATTAGCACTGAATGAATAGGCTGTAATTGCTCATGTCCTGGACCCCGAGGACACCGTGTACACCCACAAAAACACCCTGCTCAGCAGCGTGGGAGGGGCCGTGTCACCATTCACTCCTCTGGTGGGAAGTGGGCACTGGGGTCTGCCTTGCCAGCTCCTGGGGCAGTGTGGCCCCAGGAGCAAGGAATGGGTGTCCAGGGGGAGTGGAAGGTGCTGGAAAGAGGGATGGAGGGGAGCAGTGCCAGAAGGGAGCCAAGGGGGTGGTTCGGGAGTGATCGAGCATCCCTTGGACCAACCCATCCATTGAGCTGAGTGCCCCAAGCCCAGCGGGTTGCGATAGGGTCCCAGGGCTGTGTCCACCCACATCGGGCTCCTGCTTCAATCCCAAATCATCCCTCACTTTCCTGGCTGGTTGGTGCAGGATGCTGCTGGCAGAGGAGCAGTGGTGGAGCAGGGGTTGCCCAGCACTCGCCATGAGTCCAGTGGTAGTGCTGGGAGCCAGGGCACAGGAGGCAGCAAGCAGCCACTCACACCACAGGGCCAGGGATTACAGGGAATTAGGGCAGGTTTGATTAGATTAGGCTGGATTAGAGGGCTGGGAAGCCACCCCAGGGCTCGGGCAGGCAGGTTCAGCTGCCTGGTGAGATGAGTGTGCTCAGCACAGGGGCAGCACGGGCAGGACCCGGGTGTGGGGCACATCCTAGAGCAAACCTCAGCCATAGCCTCCAAAGGTGTTAATGTCCCAAATGATGGGGGGTCGGGGGGAGGTTGGGTTGAAGTCCACCAAATGCCTGTGGTCAGATGGAGCAAGCAGCAGGGTTGAAAAGCTGCCGATATCCTCGAGCACTGGTCAGCAAAGCTGGGTGCCAGGCTTGCTCGGCAGAGCAGGTCCCCCCAAATCCCAATTGTGGGGGATCTGTGGGACTGGCTAGTTCCTGCCTGCTGCTCCTGCACTGGCAAGTTTCTGAGCTGTGCTTTTCCTTTTGCATCTGCCCCCCAGCCACCTACTCCGTGTGCCCACATCACACCCCACAGCAGCATTTCCCACGGAGGGTGCCCAGGACTGGGGCAGTCCCTCATCTTCCTCCTCCCACTAACCCCTCTCTAACCTGGCTGTCTGTCTCCAGGCTTGGCTGACAGAGATTCACGAATATGCACAGCAAGATGTGGTCCTCATGTTACTGGGAAACAAGGTGAGCCCAGCCCCACGGCTTTGCCAGAGCCTCCTCTTCCTCCCCTGACAAGCCGTGCTGCAGCCAAGGGCAGGGGAGCCTGGGAGGACTCAAAGGGACATGGGGGCTGCCTACTGCTGACCTTCCAGATCATCCCAAATTGCTCTTTGCTGTTGGCAGGTGGATTCAGCCCAGGACAGGGTGGTGAAAAGGGAAGATGGAGAGAAATTAGCCAAGGTATGTGAGGTGTCTGCTTCACGGAGTCGGTTGTTGCATGCTCGGATGGGGGATGTGTGAGTAGAGCAGCTTGTAATTGATGTGAAAAGTTTAACTGGAGACCCTGACAAAAACTACATCTGAGAGCACTTTGCTTTTCTTCTCTTGTCTTGGTCTCTTCTTCCTCTTCATCTGCTCTTCTACCTCTAAGCTTTCACTAACACTTTCTCTTCTTTGACCTCAAAAATTATTTCTGAAGGTGTGTGAAGCACCTGAGCTGTGAACCCTCACTCAGCTTTTCCTGTCCACCACACCAAAGCCCATCTCCCAGAGCAGGGTGTGAGCTCCTGTGGCTGGCACCGGTGTCACCAGAGCTGCTGGGTCTCTGTATGAGCTGGGAGCTACCAAGGGACACCCCAAGTGATGTTTCTGATGCTGATGTGTCTTGTCCTACAGGAGTACGGTGTGCCCTTCATGGAGACCAGTGCAAAAAGTGGCCTCAATGTTGAATTAGCGTTCACAGCCATTGCAAAGTAAGTGACTGGTGTGGCAGCCGTGCTGGGCACCTCTCCCCCGGGGAAAGGGCAGTCCTGGAGGTACAGGCTGCCACCATCACCCCCTTTCCATTTCCGGGGCTCCCACCTTCAGCTCTTGAGATGATGCTGCCCATCTCATGAGATACAAAATGTCCCATCAGGAGGAGCTTTAGCAAACCACTGAGACCAGTGAGTTAACTGAGCTGGGCCAGGCAGCTTAGTAACATGTTTTTCCCCTTCCTGCAGGGAACTGAAGCACAGGTCCATGAAGCTGCCCAACGAGCCCAAATTCAAGCTCCACGACTACGTGAAGAAGGAAGTGCGAGGCTCGGGCTGCTGCAGGTCCTAATGCGCTCGGTGATTTGTACAGAGACTCACGCCAAGTGTTTGTGCGCCGCGCTCTCTCCTCGTGGACAGTGTGTGCATGTCTGTCTGTCGTGTCTGTATCTGCCTAAGAGGTGAGCTGGGACATGGGAATGGAAGCAGCAGCAGGAGAAGCTCTTGGATGGGCAGACACTTGTCATGCTGCAGCCACGTGCCAGGTGCTGCTCCCCCAAGCCCCCCCGTCACGCCCATCCGTGCTGTGAGCCTCCCTCTTCCCATGCCAGTGGGAGGTGGGCATTCAGGAAGGGACCAGGGTGGGCTGGGGTCTTGCCATCGCTCCTTCCAGGGCCGGGGCAGTCAGCAGACCTGGCTGTTTCCCCCTGTTCAGCAGCAGCCAGGAGTGTTATGAGGCTTCTTAAAGTTGGTAGGAATTGTGACGTGACCAAGGGGAACAAGCGAACACCTTCCCCCCACCAAACACCTGGGTAGGAAAAAGTCCCAAGTTCCCTTTCCCTACATACCTGGAATTCATCTCTCTGGAGCCCTGGCCTGGGGCAAGCAGGAAAGACTTGATTCTGAGGCAACCATTTCTGTAGTTGCTTACTTACGTCTGTCCATCTTTCGTGTGGTGTAGCACATCTCCTCGATGAAGGCTTCTCCTCTTCCCCGCAGAAGACAAGAGCTTAGCTGTCTGTGTGAGTAAGCTCCTGCTAACCTGTCTGTTGTACAGAGATTCCTGGATGTTTATCTGTTCGGTAAAGGCTTTGGTTCTCTTACTACTGCCGTTTCTAGTACTTTAATTGAGAAGAAATCTGATGTACTGCAGCTTATTCTAAATACTTTCATGTAAGTGTTGATAGCGTTTTTAGACTGCAACAATGCTTTGATATCTTCAGAGTTCTCTGGGGACAGCTCTGTTAACTGGAGAAGGCTGGGGGGAATGCCGGAGGCATTGGCTCACAGGCATCAGACTTCTGCCAGCTCTCTTCAGCTGATTCCTCACCCCCTTCCATGTCAGGCACTTGGCTTTTATTTTCCTCTTTTTTAAAGCTGACACCTCAAAGTACAAATCTGAATTTGGATGAAGTGTTTGGCCTTTGGCAAGTTTCTTCTTTGGAAATTCCACCCACGGGACACCAGGTGCCCCCTGCACTGAACTCCCTGTGCTGCCCTAAATGGACCATTTTAAAATAATCCTTCACAATAACCCACCTTCACTTGCTCAGCGGCTGGTCAGACCCCAGCACCTGGTTTTGCTGGGGGTGTAGCTCCAGGACAGTGATCCTGACTGGCTGGGACATGCTCTGCAGCTACTGGGTTTGAAGCAGGCAGGGACCCCTCGGGGCTAATCTCAGTAAAACAAGCAGCCAATGCTGAAAGTGGATCCAGCACAGTATGAAAAAAAAATGGATTTTAACATAAACCCACTGCAAACAGAGCTTTATTTTTTCTAAATAGCTTTGTTAGGGTGAAGTAAGTCTTTTAACTGTCTGATTCAAAGTTTATTTAAATTATTTATTGGAAAAACATTCCTGCAGGGGTTATTTGCAGCATGCAGCCAGGAACAGACCCCTGCTGTGTCAGCACTGCGGGAGCAGGCAGGCAAGCTCTGCTGGCAGCAGCAAGCAGGGGCTGTGAGGGAATGGCAGTCAGGGCCCCCCGTGTCCCACCTCAGCAGCAGTGCTCCCCACAGATCCATGGGGACAGTCAGTACTGGCACAGCTGCTCCCACCGGGGCAGCAGCCATCCATTCCTCTGCCTTCAGAGACTTTCTCTGAAGTAACCAGAACTCTTCACCTTGACATGCTCTGAAATGTGGCAATGACAGCTACACACTTTCATTTCCAAGTAGCAATGGATCAGAGGGAAGGCTCTCAAAGTTGCTCGGCACTGTCAAGAAGTGCACAAGAAGCTGTAAAACTCGCTATTTCATGCTGCTTCGGTGAGCTTCGCTGTGCTCCTGTGGCTGCTGCTCATGCAGTGTCTCTCCTACACAAAGTTGCTTATATCACAGCCACCTCCATCCTCACACTGGGCCATGCAGCACACGCTTGCTGCAGGGAAGAAAAAAGGGCAGTAGGATTTTCCTTAGTCCTGAGCTCTCTTCAGTACCAGTATTTCAGCACCCAGCTGTGTCTGGCAGTGTTTTCTCAGCCTGGCCTCAGCAGTGCAGCAGCAGCCAGCCCTGTCCCAAGAAGCTACAGGGAGTCTCCCAGAAGCCCAAACTAAGCAGCAGTGTTCTTCCTAGTTCCATCAGGTTGCTGCTTTCACTCTCCCTTGCAGGGTGAGAGTGCCTTGCAATGCACTTCTTCAGTGTGGGACCAAAACTAATTAATTTAAATGAGGAATATGTAAATGCTGTCGGAGTACTTGAAACATTCCTGCTGGGAGCAAACTACTACAGCACAGGCATCACAACCGCATTTGTGGTATTAAACCTAAACTTTAAGCCAGATTCAACCCACATCTCCCCAGTCACAAGTTCCCTCGATTCGACTGGTTTCCCAGAGCCTTCCCTAAAGCTCTTCCTCAGACTGTTACTCGGCATCTTCCTCACGTGGGCTCTTACTGCCACCAAGCGACGAGGAATCAATCGCTCGGTGCATTCTCTCAAGCCAGAGGACTCGGCATTACATGCAACTTCTCATTTTGGCTGCTCTCGTTTACAGCTTTTGTTTCATTCCTGTTAATAAATTTTTTTAATAATCTTTGTGGCTACAACAGTGTTTTAATTTTTAAACCTGCGCTGTTTTAACGCTCAAATCCTTCAGCTCACGCCTAAACCCACCTAGACCCGTCCGCGGTCGGGGTAGAGGTGCTCCAGCGCACCGGAGTCATTGAAAGGGAGCTGGGCTCCGGCTCCCTCTAACGGAGCACTGCTGGTAGCGATCACCCGCTGCGGGCCCAAATAAGCGGGTCTGGGGCTCTACGAGCCCCAGGCGGATTCTTGAGAGAGGCAGAAGCAAAATGAGTTATTTCAGTAGTTTATTAGCACCGAACCGCCCCCGGCTTACAGGGATGCGGAGAACAATCGACACCGCGCTTCGCCCCCCGAAGCCCGCCCGGAACGCTTCACCCGGCCCGCGGGAGGCCGCCCGCCGCCAGGGCCCATGCGGCCGGTTCCTCGTCCTCGCCTCACCGTCCCTGGGACCGCCGCGGTCCTGCTCTCGGCCGGTGCGATCCGGTTCCCGCTGGCCCCTAA
>VXBZ01010604.1:0-10877 GCA_013399135.1 Heliornis fulica
AGTGGGCAGTAGTTTATCCTCACGATCCCTGCTCGGTCCTTCCACAACTTGGGTGGTGAGACAAGAGGCTTTTTTGGTGAAGACTGAGGCAAAAAAGTCACTGAGTACCTCAGCCTTCTCCATGTCCTGGGTAACCAGTACACCAGTATCCTTCCAGAGGGAGCCTACATTTTCCCTGATCTTTCTTTTGTCCCCTACATACCTATAGAAATTTTTCTTATTACTCTTTATATCCTTTGCCAATTTTAATTCTGTCAGGGCTTTAGCCTTCCTCACCTGATCCCTGGCTAGTCTCTCAGTCTTTTTCTAGTCCTCCCAGGTAGTCTGATTCTGCTTCCACTCTCTATATGCTTCCTTCATAACATGCTTCCTTCCTAACATGCCCCTTCCCTTTCTTTCTCTAATAGGTCTTTTACCCAACACTGCAAAGAAGCTAGTCTTTTTTTTTTCTGTCATTTCCTGCCTTCCCTTTTCTTGCTAGAGGAAACTGCATAAAACTAATTCAGAAAGGTTGGTGGAAAGCAAAGATCCCATAGATGTTTGCAAGTAGTTGAAAGGGAATCACAGCCTTCGAGGAAATTACCTGGATGCTGGTTTGTCCTCTTTTTTTATTTCTTTTCCTTCTACTGAGTCAGGAAAGATGCAACAACGAAGATGACATAAACAATAAAAGCAATAATAAGAACCTACCTTTCACCTAAGAGAGGTTTTTTTTGTATATTTGTCAAATTACTATCTTTCATCCATTCACTTGTCAGTGTTTTTGTGCTGTTCATGGTTGCAGTGATGTGCTGCTGCTACAAATGTAAAGTTGGTTTTCAGAATCAGTCAGATAGGACAATAAATTTCATGGCCAGCTTTAGGAACTTCTTTGTCTCAGGCTGATAAACCTGCCTGAATCATAATTTCCCCATGAACATTGCTAGAGATTCTAAATGAAGAGAATTCAGCATGTTCTAAATGCATATTTAATAACTATCTCAGGTCTAATAACTTCAAATTTCTTCCAGGAGCCTGAAAATTTGTTTATAGTTTTTCTTTTAAAAGGAAAATAAAATAACCATGATCTGTGAGGAAGGTGTGAATTTGAAGCGATTCTGGGTCAACTTTTTTGACATCAACATGTCTTCTTCCAATTTTGCTTTAAATTACAAGTTTAAAAAGGTCTTATTACAGCAGCTACAAATGGATGTTTTATTCTAAGTCTGTTGGTAAACTAGCCCAGAGCCATGAATTCTCGTACAGAACTGCAATGCAGGCACAGTAACTGTTTTGCATTCAAAAGTCCTATCTACTGGGGTAGAGGCATTCATGTCTATGAGCTTTGCTGTCAACTGCAGCACCTCTTCATCACGTCTGTCAAAAATGAGTGGCAAGACAAGAGGTTACTGACAAGTCCTGACGTGTTCTGCAAAGTATGCCTTGATGGCCATGGGCCAGGTTCGGCACAAGACACGCAGACCCTCCTTCCCACTGTAACGCGCTCACCTAATCCTTCTATGTGGCAGTTTGAAGACTCTCAGCCTTGAATTTTATTTGACTACCATTTGCTGACATACCCCCATCCGCTGGAGTCACATAGTGTCACAACTGTGTTTCCTTTCAGCAAATAAAAATGCCTTTTACATGCCTGCTTCCAGCTGAAGTTATCCCCTATTTAACAATGAATTATGGAACAGTATTTAAGAGCTCAGGCAGCATTCCAATCACGTGTTCACAAAGGAGAATCCACCTTTGTATTTACTGCTGCGAAATAAACTCCCAAATCTAGGCATTCCAATGGCAAGTGTCAAAATACTCACAATAAATACCGGGGGGAAATAACAAATTGTAACAAAACACAGAGCAATACCCCTACTACCCTGTAATTCTGTAAAGGTGTTGCTGAACACATTTATTACTCCAACATTTTTGCTAGAAAATAGACCCTAATCACTACAGCTTTGTAAATTTCAGTTTTGTTTTGATAAACACAATACTGGGATGGTCCAGTGCGGGAAATTATCATTCTTGGGTTTTTATTTTCATATAAGGAGAGAACTTAATAACAACACTTCGGTTTTCCCTCTGGGAAGCAAAATGCTACAGCTAAAGAAGCCACGGACATGATGGACTGCTTTAAGACCAGGGCAGTTTTCTAGTTTTAATTAAAAAAAGAAATCTCTCTTTTCCCCTACCCCAAGGAAATTTGCATATTAAAAAGCTATAGAAATGAGGTTTATATTTATTCTTTATGGCTATGAGGTGGAGAGGAGGGCAGTTATTGTTTGGCATTGACATCAGCCTTAAGACTGCAGACTGCAGACCTTTACAATAGAATTAGACTTTCGTGTCGCATAATGAGATTCATTATAATTGACATGCATAATTCCAATCATGTTCTGTGTTGATTCAGCCTTTTGTTGTCGAGACAGCCTGTTATTACATAGTGAACTAACCTTACTCACATAAAACGATTAAAACCAAACATCTTCAAAGGTTGTTGGTTTGGGGTTCCTTTTTCTTAGACGAATGCAAGGTACCCCTTTCTGTCCTCATGCACACCCCGCCTGCAGCATTTTCTCAGTGAAGCCAGAAAATCCAGTGTTTAGCACAGAACAGCTTTTCCTCAGTGAGAAAAGCTATTCCCAAAAGATGATCCCGCAGGACAGTTTCATGAATGTTCTCTCTACATTACAGTGTCAGAAACAACACTATAATAAATATATAAATTAATAAAGGCAGAAATGTGTCTCCAGTATTCCCAGAGTTGAGAAGCATGGCAATTAGTAAAGACTATCAAAGCTGTTAATGTTCATAAAGTGCCAATCAAGGTCACTCAGGGGTACTAATTCACTAAAATACGGCAAAAGCAGAACGCTTGACCTTTCCAGCTGCTCTGCTTTTTTTTTTTTTTTTGAGAGAGAACTAATGAAAACTTGGACACATAATATCACCTTTTTTTTTTTCCTACTAATTTATTTGTAGTGATATTGGTGGTTTTACACTAGTTTTTCTTAAACAGTTTCTCACCAGTAGAACTGAGAACAATTCATCGTAGATTTATAAAGGGGACTGAGATGTCTAAACAAATCACAGAATCACATAATGGGTGAGGTTGGAAGGGACCTGCTGAGGTCACCTGGCCCAACTCCCATGCTCAATGAGGTCCACATAGAGCCCATTGCCCAGGACCATATCCAGGTGGCTTTTGAATATTTCCAAGGATGGATACTTCCCAACATTCCTGGACAACCTGTGCTCATCCTTACAATGAAAAAGCATTTCCTGATGTTTAGAGGGAACCTCCTGAATTTCAGGTGGAGCATGTTGCCTCTTGTTCTATCCTGTATTTCAGTACTAACCAGGATACTCACAAAAAACTTATTCACCTCATCTGTAAAACCAATGGAGGGAGTATTCATCTGTGCAGAGGCACCTGTGATGGAGATATCAACATCTAAGTTGGTCAGCACCCTTCACAGTTAATAGCAAAAAAACGGGTATTTCCAGGTAACCATGCATATCATTTTAATAAAGACATCGAAAATTATTCTCATTAATCACATCTGCAAAAGTCCATTAGCTCCACTTTCAGGGAAATCTAAGCTGACTTCTTGTAGCTGCAGACATGATACATATGCTACATGCTGCATACATGCTACTGTATGGAAGCACAGTCTGGTGTTCTTTCTATACCATATGCATGCTGGCAAGGTTAGAAGGACATATTTACAACCAGAGATGTTCAAATATCACTAGAGAGGCAACCTAATTTTCCCTACTATTGGGCACAACTCAGAAATTAGACGTTCCCTCATTTTTCCCATGTTCCACATATGCAGACTGCTCTGGTCATAGCAGAGCACACACCTTGGAATTACAGTCTGTCTCAAAAGCATAAATGTTCGCATAATTGTCACTGTGCATGTCACTAAGGAGACACTAATAAAGGAAAATCAGGCTGGAAGCAGAAGGGTCATATGCCAGTATGTACTTTTCCCACAAAACAGTTGAAACAATTTCCTTTTGCTGAGCTACACATGAAAATTGGCTTGAAGGCAAATGCCAATGTTGCACAGAGTCTAATCAACAGTTCTCACAGCTCTGGAGAGGCAAACCAGAGAGATTTCAACAAGACCCATACTGGCAATTGCTATGAAATGAAAATGTAGCTGCCCATAAGGCAGTCTGTCTGATTGTCAGTTAAGCAAAATAATCATCCAGTGCCTACCCTTGCTATGGCTGTACTACCAAGAAGTAACATCCAGGTCTGGGGAAATGTCTGTAAGGAGGCATATCAGGAGCAAGACTTTCACCTTGGAGACTCAGACCTGGAGAGGATTTAGCTGAAAGTGAAGGAAGGCAAGAGGGGACTGGTACCTGCTAGAGTCAAGTCTGCATAAAGTTCTTGAAAAAGGCAGAGGATGGTACTAGCTAGCAGGCAATACAATCTAACTGAGGCAGACCCTTGCTGGGGACATTCAAAGTGAGGCTTGATGAAGCTCTGAGCAGCCTGATCTAGAGATGTCCCTGCTTACTGGGGGGGGGGGGAACTAGATGACCTTTAAAGGTCCCTTCCCGCATAATGCATTCTATTATTACATGTAGCAATATGGATTCCATATAGTTTTGCTCATTCTCTTCTCCCAGAAGAGCTAGCTATCTAGAAATAGCTTTTTAAGGAAAGGCTTTCTTTTATTTTTTCCCTTTTACTGTAGAACCACACAACAAAACTGTGTGCTTATTGCTCAACAATTAAGTGTTCATTCATCTAAGATNTGGGGTTGTTCAGTTTGGAAAAGATGAGACTGAGGGGAGATCTTACTGCTCTCTACAACTACCTGAAAGGAGGTTGCAGTGAGGTGGGGGTTGGTCTCTTCTCCCCAGTAACAGGTGACAGAACTAGAGGAAATGGCCTCAAGTTGCGCCAGGGAAAATTTAGGTTAGATATTAGGAAGAACTTCTTTACTGAAAGAGTCATCAAGCATTGGAACAGTCTACCCAGGGAGGTGGTTGAGTCCCCATCTCTTGAGGTGTTTAAAAGATGGGTAGATGCGGTGCTTGAGGACATGGTCTAAGGGTAGACTTGGTGGCGGTAGGTTAATGGTTGGACTGGATGATCTTAGGGGTCTTTTCCAGCCTTAAAATTCTATGATTCTATGATTCTATGATTCTGTGATTCCATTCTATTATTTAAAGATAATAGAAGCTGTGCCTCCTGCTGAGCTCTGTTGCTTGCTGAAGTGACTTCTCATCAGTTCCTAGAAGACCAGTCGCTTATCTGTTTACTAGGGGTTGGGGACGTGCTCTGAAAGGTGGATTTAAATGGAAAGTCCTAGCCAAGAAAAATATCATCGCTGCTCACATGTTAATTGTTCTGACTGAATAGTCTGAAAGTGCAGTTTATGCAGTGAGTTTGAGAGAAAATTCAAAACTAAGCCTCAAATAAAAAAAATCTACAGACAGGGTTACAACCAAGACTATAAAAAGCAGTCTGCTATTGCTCGCTAAGCACCAATGTACTATCTGCCTTCTTATTTTAATCTGATTTTAATTTAAAAGAGGTCTCTTGGAGGATGTTGTGGCTTTCTGCAGTGGCTTTGCTCTGGCTCCGGAATCCTGGCTTTCATGAGAGCAGCTGCCTGGTGAGCTCTGAGATCAACACATTCCAGCACCCTCTGCCTGGGGGTCTTGGTGTTGGTTCATGACTTTTATGGGTGCTTTCTTTGCAGTTAGGATATTTCTAATTCTTCTTTCAGCAGTGGGTTTCAAAGCCTATGAAATTACATTGCATTCTTTCTTCAATCAAGAAGCCAAATGAAAGGGAAGTGGACAAGCAGACAGGATTTGTAGGACCTACACCATTCTAGAGCAGTAGTGAGGAGGCAGTGTCTACAATGGCACTGACATGAGGCAACAGCATCTCCCACTTGGACTGGGATTTGATACAAATTCAGACGGTCAGACTTAGCCATCTAAGTGCCCACTATAGTCAATGGAGATCCAGATCTTGATTTAGTTGCCCTTTGTAATTCATAAGGTATTTGAACCATCCTTGTGGTATGATAAGGGCTAACAGCATGGTCTTCTGAAGTGGCAGCTGGAGGCTACAAGAAATGCATTAGGGCATCTCACGTGGAACTAGATACCTATATTTAGACAAGTGACTACCACTTTAGATTGTCATTGACTGTAGTCTGAGACAGTGCATGGTGCACAAACACAAAACATATATTGCAGCTCTAAAATGAAGGTGTCTGCAATTAAGCTAAACTCAAATTTAGGGAATCTGTCTTCAAACTGTCTTCTTTCATTTTGTTATGAGACTTCTAGAAAAACATCTCTCCTTGAGATCTTCATGACTGTTCTTAATGTGATAAAATCAGCCAATGGATGCTGAAGTTAATGCACTGTAAATTAGGCATTTCCTCAGTGCTAGAGTAACTCTCAACAGAGAGCACATAGATTGTTATTACCCAGTGTTTAATTATCACACAAAGTCCAAGACCTCCTGCACCTTTCTGACTATGTCAGACTCTTCAAGAAGTCTGGAAACCTATGTAGCTTGTGACAATTTCTGTCCGAGTAATGTCACAGGTATAAATTACTTTCTCAAGAACACAGCTACTGCTACCACAAAGATGTTTGGAAGCCTGAAAGAAAATACATCACAGGATAAGTGGTAAAAATAACTAAATTCATGGTCATCACTGAAATAAAGGAAAAAAAAATCATGAGCTTGAAAATACACTGACGATAAAATGATAATATAATATCATCATCATATAATTATTACATACTACAGGCAACCACAGTAATCTGTGGAGCTTTGGAACTGCTGAAGATTATGGTACTATGGGTAAACAAGGAGTCGCTTCTTCCAGTTTTGGCTGATTGATAGAAGGTTTCCTGCGTAGCAAAGAAGGTAGTCCAGATAGTCACTTCGCAAACAGCACCTCTCATTTCTCTATCAGACTAGATAAAACCTCTTGCCTATCATTTAAGATATATAAAAATGATTCCATATGTATCTGTGTGTGAAATGACACACATAAAATTTTTCATCATCACTTTCTTTAAAAAGTAGGAATACCTTTTTTTTCCAAAATAATATACAAATTAGTCAAAAGATGATGTGCATAAGAAACAATAACGGGGTTAAATTGCTGAGATAAGGTCATCTGCAGTAAATTAGGCATACTTCAGAGTCACACAGATTTTAATATTAAGTGCCACATACAAAAAAATCATATGCCTCTGAAGGTTTATAGAAAAAGAAATGAGTAAAAAGATTTTTAGATTTATTTAGAACAAAGCCATCAGAAGACTCACTAGCATTAGGTAAGTTTGATAAGACCAGAGAAATCTACTTGGGGAAATAAAAAGAAAATGGCAAAGGGAAAAAAGGGAAAAAAAAAGAAATTTCACATTTTGCTATAACTAGGTGAGGTACTCTGAGTACACCCTAAGGTGACTGCTATATCCTGCCTATTTATAAAAGTATTATTTTTGCCAACTAATACTACCTAGAATCTGTATTAGCCAACATCTGCAAGTATTTAGCTTTACCTTTACAATAAAATGAGTTTTTAGGCATCTTTGTTCATCCACTATTTTTCAGTTTCAACTCTGAATAAAGCAATTTCAAACCTCACTGTTCAGCTTGTGATCACAAATACATCCCTGTGTTTATATCTTTTTGCTTCAATACAGATCTTGAAATTCACAGTTTGCTTCCTTATTCTAATTAAATCTTCTCAATTGCTAGAGAAGAGTTTGAACTAACATGAAAACCTGCCAGCTGATTAATAGTAGAAAAGTGTGAACAAATGCCTTGACTGATGAAAGTCATCTTCTGCTGACTATGATGTACATCCATGTGTATATGTGTAAGTAGCATTCTCTATTGACAATGTTTTCTCCTTTGCTTCCAGGACTACTCATATCGATCAGTGGCAATTCTTCAGAGAGGGTCCAAGTTAGACTCGTTAGCTGAACTATCATATAATCATGCATACTAAATAAAGCTTTTAAAATCATTCTCATAAGCTTATATTTCCTGTAAACTGGTGAAGTCTTATGCTGTGGAGTCCCCCGTTAGAGAATCACGGAATCACAGAATCATAAAATGTGTTAGGTTGGAAGGGACCTTTAAAAGGCATCTAGTCCAACGCCCCTGCAGTGAGCAGGGACGTCTTCACTAGATCAGGTTGCTCAGAGTCCCATCAAGCCTGACCTTAAATGTCTCCAGGGATGGGGCCTCCACCACCTCTCTGGGCAGCCTGTTCCAGTGATCTACCACCTTCATGTTGAAGAATTTTTTCCTAATATCCAACCTAAATCTTCCCTTTTCCAGTTTAAAACGATTACCCCTCATCCTATTGCTGCATGCCCTTGTGAACAGTTCTTCCCCAGATTTCCTACAGGCACCTTTCAGGCACTGGAAGGCTGCTATAATGCCATTGTTACAGCAGTATAAATACTATGAGATTCATTGAAATAGGCAAGAGTCCATTATGCAGTGAAATATTGAAACAAGATTTTTTTTTCTATTTGGTTTTGAGTAAATTTCAGAGCTTTCCATAGGGACAGCTTACATTAATAAATGAGTCCTCCACTGTCCTGCGCTCCTTTCCATGAACTTGGCAGTGCAATGCACCTCCCAGTGCAGATAAAAGTACAGGTAAAGTAAAGGTGCATTCACTTTAATACCTCTTTTTTAAGACCTTTTGTACTTGTAGATGGGACAATTCAGAATCTGACCTTCAGTAAACAAGCACCTCAGTTCTGCAAGGTTATGGATACCCTTAAAAGGTACTATGGAAACTGTGCCTTGTAGGTTTTGTCTTCATTTAAACACATGCTCTTTGTGATGTTGTAGTTTAGGAACCCAACAAATTTTGTCTGACTGACAAGAAGCTTTTTGTAAGAGGTTGTGTCTGTGACTGAATCTCCAAACCAAAAATGTCTATCTATGAACACGTAAAACCATATATACACACGCACACAAAAAAAAGTACTACACATTCCTTGCCCGCTGAATACGCAAATGGGTTTTAAGGCATCAGGATTGTCCTCTCCCTAATGACTCTTTAAAATATGAGCAGCATTCATTGCTGCTTGATGATAATAGTGACCTTATAATAGTTTCCATGGAAAGAATTCTGAGATCATAAACAGTGACAAAGGGAGTTTGTTAGTTACACCAAACATACACATTCCAAAGGTACATGACATTTAATTCTCATCTATTTTTAGAAATCATAGGAAAATGAAGACAAATTAATTTTTTCCAGCAGAAGCACTTACATTGCATTTCCAAATACAATTACAGAGGAGAACTTCTAATTGACTATTATTAGAAATCAAGTCATTTCTGTTACACACTCTAAGCTCTTCTCCAAAACAGGGTGTTTAAAAGGCAGCATTTATGATGGACTCAGTGAAGTGAGTGTCTGAGTCAGATGACCTAAATTCCTTTAAGTCCCCGTGCCTAATATTTTGTGTTAGATGACACTAGGCTGATACTCATTCAGCACCTTACTTAGGCTTTCCAAGCTCCACTTCACATTACGGTGCAATGTATCCTCACGTACAGCAGCCAGGAAGCATAGCGCTGGGTCTGGGACACTCGTCTTTGACGTAAAGGGATTATTTACCATTTATTGCAGGGTCTCCAATCCCTGTATTGTGACCTTGTAGAGCAGTCAGCTCTGCTTCACAGAGAGTACCTTGAGCAAAGGAACTGCTTCCATTTAAGGTGAAACTCTGGCACAAATTTTTTTTCATGCACCTGTTTTTGCAGGCCATGGGAACATACTGAAAACAAGTGTGATTCTCCCCTTTCCCTTCACCATGGAGTTCTCCAGCTATTTCTCCCAGAAGTTCTCACATCTCCCAAGATCCTGTCAGTAGCATCTGATAAAAGCTGACAGCAACAACTAAGCTGATCCAGCGCTTTGCTTTAGAACACAAAGCCAATATCTTTTGTACCCAAAGATGCAGTCTTCTGTTTTGCCATGCCCTTTCTGTACATCCATGGACAAATCTCTCTGACTTTGTTGTCTGTACACTTAGAAGTTTCGATGGCTTATTTCTCCTAGTGAGCTGGGGTGAAAAAGCATAAGCATGGGGGGAAAAAAAACAGTCCTTCACTGACATAGCAATAGGGTGAAATACTCTTATATAGAAGAAATTACATCAGCTAAAACTCCTTTTGCAAAACCAGGTTATTGCCTTCAGATGGGGCTGAAAAGTTGCCTCTGCAAAAGTATCCTTTGCCTCTGTGAACAGCTCCTCTGGGAGTGGGAGAAGAAGGCAATGCTGTGCAAACCTGAGGAAGCACAGACAGACCCACCATGTATTCCCTGCTGGATGGAAGGCAATAGTTTCCAGCCTGGTGTGCAATTGTAATGCTAAATAAAGAAAAGGGGAACATTAGATAATGTGACACTCATAAAGCACAGTGAAAAGGGACATATTTATGTCCAGAGAGCAGGAACTGTCATGGAGAGGAATGTGTAGTGGGTGCTGAAGACAGCATTTATGGAGACAAAACTGCATGGGATAAGTACATATTTTAATAACTGTATGTAATATGCACCCTAATCTATATTATGCACAAAAGCGCCGACAATCCAGAAAAAACAGTATTAGTTCTGAACCACAAGGAATAAGTTTAAGAGGGAGGGCGCATCCTCCCATGATTTCTAGGGTTGTGCACAGATGGGAAAACTAGCTGAATTGACATTATAATATTATGTATTATATATTGTGTATTATGTGTTATATATTATGTATTATGTATTATGTATTATATAACCTGTTGTACAGTATACAATATATGTAATATATTACATATTATACCATATGCATAATATATATTATATATAAAT